>JAHKKF010511813.1:0-10315 GCA_019740295.1 Labeo calbasu
ATATGGTTACCATAGCAGCGATTGCAGCAGAAACGGACCCTCCACCAGGAGCTGCTGTTCTGGCCCCAACGCTTTGGACAAACTTCTGTAGAGACAGAGACACTAGCCGGCCATCGTCCTGATTGTCCCGTACCATATACCTAAACTCAGCATCAACCAATCAGATACAGTGCTTCAAACAGAAAAATAAAGTCAGTTTTGTATGTATAATGTATATAATGAGTCTTACTCTATGATTCTCTCCTTTGGAACAAACGGCCCCAAAGAGTCGAGTCCTAATTTGCTGATAACCTGATAGAATAATGAAAGAAAGAGGAATAAAATATGATCTTTAATTTGCTGCTGCGTTGAATGTTTAACCATGTTCATTTGAACCCACCAATCGGATTTTGTGCTCTTCTTCCACAACGAAGAGCTTTTCTTTTTGGATGTAGAAATCGGCACACTCCAGCATCGCCTTCAGAGGAATCAGACCGACTATCTGAGACCCCACCACTGGAAGATTCAAATCCTGGACAGGTAGAATGAACAAATCTGATTCACTTCTGATTCAATTTCAAATGATTCCGATTCAGCTCTAAATATGAACTCACCTTGGCATCTCTACAGATCTCCTCATACACCGTGTGCATGGGCGTCACCTCAAAGTCCAGGATGTTGGTGGACACCTGAGCCAGGTTGGACTCTTCCAGGTACCATCCCATTCCCTGAACCTTTCTCAGTAGCCCAGGCTGCAGGAGGAAGATTAAGTGAAGATTCATTAACGGGAACAAGAACCTAATCAAAGCCTCAGGGAAGTGATACGTATAATTAGGTCAGATTGCATTTATTCTCAAGTTCGAGATTTGACGCACGCTGAAAACCTAGACCAGCACAGTGACGTCACACACGGACCTACCTGATCTTTCCCACGGCCCTGTTCTCTAATATCCAGTGCGATTCTGTGAGCCTGTTCCTTTGTGCTTAGAAGATTCACATTGTAGGCAATGAGAAACTTTCGGGCTCCGGTGACCGTGGCGCCCCACGAAGGCACAAAGGTGGCGGGGCCATATTCAGGAGCCCATTCGCTTTTTTTCAACTGGGGGAAAGAGAACAAAAGGTCAAAAAAGTACATTTATTATATACTGATCTACTATTTAAGCTGCTGCTGCTTCTTCTGAGCCAATATTTAGTCAGTTTCTCCTCCTAGAACTTTAAAGCTACAACCACCAAACTCAGGTTAGACCTTCAGACTGGTCTGACTTGGTGTGCTATATCTTTTCGAACTGATGCAATTTACAGTTTTCGTAAACCAGACTATGGAAACCACTAAAAATCTCATAGACTTTCACTTTCATCAAAACTTTTGGACAGTGAGACTTATTTAAGCTGTCTATTGCTATAGCAAAGCTTAACAACTCACTACTTATTAAAAAGCTGGTTGGCTGCTTTGGCTGGTCTTCCAAGCTGGTTTTAAAGTGGTTTGGCCACTTTTTGGCTTGTCTTAGCTGGTCAAGCTGGGAGATCTGCTAGAAGACCAAGCAAGCTTAAACCAGTTAGATTTTTAGCTGAAACCAGCTGATTTTTAACAGGTTTTTTTTGGCTACATCAGCTTTTTAAAACTGGTTTTATCTTTTTTGCTAAATCAACTGGTTTTAGCAGTTTTTTTAAACTGTTTTTTTTTTACTTTTTTGCTTAATCAACTAGTTTTACCTAGTTAAAGATGTTTTTTTTTTCAACTTAACTTTAACTTTTAATCAGCTGGTTATTTTAATCAGCTATTTTTGCTCAGTGAGCTGGTTTTAGCTGTTTTTATGTTTGTTTTTTTTACTAAATCAACTGGATTTAGCTGTTTTTTGTTGTTGTTGTTGTTTTTTACTGTTTTGCTTAATCAGCTAGTTTTATATAGCTAATTATGTTTTTTTAAATGTTTTTTTTTACTAAATCAGCTGGTTTTAGCTGATTGTTAACTTTTTTTTTGCAAAATGAGCTGGTTTTAGCTGTTTTGTTTTAGCTGGTTTTTAAACTGGTTTTAACAAAATCAACTGGTTTTATCTGTTTTAGCTGTTTTTTTTTTAACTAAATCGGCTGGTTTTAGCTGTTTTTAACTGTTTTGCTAAATCAGCTAGTTTTAACTTTTTAGCTTTTGTTTACTAAATCAACTGGTTTTAGCTGTTTTTTTAACTAGTTAGCTAGTTTTGCCTAGTTATAGATGTTGTTTTTTTTGTTTTTGTTTTTTTTTAACTAAATCAACAGTTTTAGTTGGTTGTTAACTTTTTTTTTCTTTCTTTTTTTTGCAAAATCAGCTGGTTTTAACTGTTTTTGCAAAATGGTTGTAGCTGTTTTGTTTTTAAATCAACTGGTTCTAACTGTTTTGCTAAATCAGATAGTTTGAACTGGTTTTTGCTAGGTTTTTTTAACTAAATCGGCTGGTTTTAGTTGTTAACTTTTTTGGGTTGCAAAATCAGCTGGTTTTAACTGTTTTAGCTGTTTTTTTGTTGTTGTTTTTTTACTAAATCAGCTGGTTTTAACTGGTTTATAGACTTTGGCTAAATCGTCTGTTTATTAAATCTTTCTTTTTTTTTTTTGCTAAATCAAGTAGTTTTAACTGTTTTTAGCTGTTTATCTATCTGTAAGTCTGTTTGTCTATGGAAACATTCTAGTTTTGAAAACTATTAAACTAAAACTTTAAATAATTTCAAACTTAAAACCTTCAAACCTAAAGCTCTGGTTCTGCATAGACTTTCTCAAGTCATCTTGAAGTTTGTCTACAAACTTTACTCATATAGTTTTAACTTAAGGTGTTTACACATACATGGCATGTAAAAGCATACTGTTCCTCCGAATTTAGAACACATGTATGAAGTCTAATAGTTTTAATGCGAAAGCTTAGCATATGCATGCATCCAAATGAGAAAGTGTGCTCAAACTATTTTTCAGTTTTGACGTTGTGGTAGAAATTCCCCTACGCACCTGACTTACGTTAAACCTGTTGTTTCTCGACACTCAGGAGACCTCTGACGATAATCATAGAAGCCCTGACCACACAGGGGAACCAGTTTAACCAATTCAGGTAACAATTACAGCCACCCAGTGCCTAAGAATCTCACTCAGAATCGGGCAATGTCTCGATCACTTATTCACACTATTGCTTGGGTTTAAGAATCTAATATTCCACTACACCTCATTCCAATAGTTACATAGAAAAGCCAACATGATGACTCATCATTTTCCTCTAATATGATTTTTTATGGCAATTCAGCAACAACCACTCTATTACTGGCAAAGCAAATCTGTTTTTTGATTGTGCATTTGTTATTGCAACACACTAACTGAAGTGTTGGAAGTATAGAGTGTAAGAAAAGATGGACAATCCACATTACAAGTAACGTGAGTGACGTAATCAAATTACTTTTTTAAATAACTAGTAAATAATGCATTTATTTTTAAATTTACAACAAAATATCTGAATTACTTTTTCAAGTAAGTAACGTGCACTAGAATTGTTGGGGTGACAAATTACAAGTAAGGCGAGTAACGTAATCAGATTACTTTTTTAAGTAACTAGTAAAGTAACGTTACTTATATCTGAATTACTTTTCAAATAATTAATGTGCACTAGAATCCAGTGTTGGGGGTAATGATGTAATCAGATTACTTTTTCAAGTAGCTAGTAAAGTAACATTCTAAATTTACAACAAAATATCTGAATTACTTCAAGTAAGTGATGTGCACTAGAATGTAGTGTTGGGGTAACAAATTACAAGTACCACAAGTGACGTAATCAGATTACTTTTTCAAGTAACTAGTAAAGTAACAGATTACTTTTAAATTTACAACAAAATATCTAAATTACTTTTTTAAATATGTAATGTGCCCTAGAATGCAGTGTTAGGGTAACACATTACAAGTAACGTAATCAAATTACTTTTTCAAGTAACTAGTAAAGTAACATTACTTAATCTGAATTGCTTTTCAAATAAGTAATGTGCACTAGAATGCAGTGTTGGGGGTAACGCATTACAAGTAACGCGAGTGATGTAATCAGATTACTTTTTCAAGTAACTAGCAAAGTAACATATTACTTCTAAATTTACAACAAAATATCTGAATTACTTTTTCAAATAAGTAACGTGCACTAGAATGCAGTGTTGGGGATAACGCATTGCAAGTAACACGAGTGACGTAATCAGATTACTTTTTCAAGTTACTAATGTAGTAATGTATTACTTCTAAATTTACAACAAAATATTTGAAAAAGTAATTCAGATAAGTAACGTGCACTAGAATGCAGTGTTGGGGTAACATTAAAAGTAATGTGAGTGATGTAATCAGAGTACTTTTTCAAGTAACTAGTAAAGTAACATTCTAAATTTACAACAAAATATTTGAATTACTTCAAGTAAGTGATGTGCACTAGAATGCAGTGTTGGGGTAACAAATTACAAGTAACGCAAGTGACGTAATCAGATTACTTTTTCAAGTAACTAGTAAAGTAACGGATTACTTTTAAATTTACAACAAAATATCTGAATTACTTTTTTAAATAAGTAATGTGCACTAGAATGCAGTGTTGGGGTAACGCATTACAAGTACCGTGAGTAATGTAATCAGATTACTTTTTCAAGTACCTAGTAAAGTAACATTACTTAATCTGAATTGCTTTTCAAATAAGTAATGTGCACTAGAATGCAGTGTTGGGGGTAACGCATTACAAGTAACGTGAGTGTAATCAGATTACTTTTTCAAGTAACTAGCAAAGTAACATATTACTTCTAAATTTACAACAAAATATCTGAATTACTTTTTCAAATAAGTAACGTGCACTAGAATACAGTGTTGGGGATAACGCATTGCAAGTAACACGAGTGACGTAATCAGATTACTTTTTCAAGTTACTAATGTAGTAATGTATTGCTTTTAAATTTACAACGAAATATCTGAATTACTTTTTCAAGTTAGTAACATGCACTAGAATGCAGTGTTGGGGGTAACGCATTACGAAATCAGATTACTTTTTCAAGTAACTAGTAAAGTAAAGCATTAATTTTAAATTTACAAAAAAAAAATCTGAATAACCTTTTCAAACAAGTAATGTGCACTAGAATGAAGTGTTAAGGTAAAGCATTACAAGTCACGCAAGTGATGTAATCAGATTGCTTTTTGAAGTAACTAGTAAAGTAACGCTTTTACTTTTAAGTTTACAATGAAATATCTGACTTACTTTATCAAATACTGTAAGTAATGTGCACTAGAATGCAGCGTTGGGGTAACGCATTACAAGTAACGTGAGTTATGTAATCAGATTATGTAATGCAAGTGACGTAATCAGATTACTTTTTAAAGTAATTAGTAAAGTAACACATTACTTTTAAATTTACAACAAAATATCTGAATGACTTTTTCAAATAAGTAATGCGCACGAGAATGCAGTGTTGGGGGTAACGCATTACAAGTAACACAAGCGGTGTAATCAGATTTATTTTCAAGTAACGCATTACTTTTAAATTTACAACGAGTTACTTTTTTCAAATAAGTAAAACAAGGGCTTTTACCTTGCCAAAAATATAAATATAATCAAATAAGCAAGCCCAGCACGGATGACAAAAAGTAACGCAAAAGTAACGTTACGAATGACTTTCCATAAAAAGTAACTAACTCAGTTATGAGTTTCATGGAGTAACGCAATATTGTAATGCATTACTTTTAAAGGTAACTTTCTCCAACACTGTTAGAATGTTTTTTCCTTGACCTTATATGCTATTTCTCTCTAGTCGTTATAAAAACAGGTGTTACGAACAGTAAAAAAAAAAAAATTGCGAACTAACTGGCCAGGCCATTGTTGCCACCTTGTGGACAAACTGCATAATTAGTGTGAAAAAATATGAACAACACAGAGAAATGATATTGTCTGAATGACTTTTTAGAGCAATTTTTTTCAGGTGATCAACAATAAAAAAAATGGACAGCCAATCAGAATCCAAACTCAAGCATTTAAAGTGACAGATGACAAAACGCTGACCAGATCTCACAGCAATTCGTACATTTTTGACAAGGTGGCTAAATTGTACAAATTCGTTCAACCTCACTCATATTAATTGATATGATTTGTGAAAATCATACATATTTTACAAGTAGGCAAATTCATAGGAATGTGTAAGAAGGACCACACCTAACCCCACCCCTAAACTTGACCGGCACAAAAATTGCACAAAATTGTGTGAGGTTGTACGAATTTGTAAACAGAAAGTTATTGTATGCTAGTGTGGACGCTAATATAGTTATCGTTCTTGGTGTGAACAGGCCTTGAGAATATCGAAAAGTGAACAGAGTTCAGGTTTAGTTGAGTTCTTCATACCTTTTCTGGTAATGCTTCATATTCCCCAGCACGTACGGAGGGAAGTGACCTTCTGCTCTCTTTTCTAGCCGCCTCTCCGTAGAGATAGACTACAAGACCAAGACAAGAATGAAAGGAGAATAAAGTTCAAAATTGAAGCGATTTTCAAATGATTCAGGTAACAAACAGCATAACCTTTGCTCATACAAACACACCTGGCACATTCAGCATGTCTGACAATCTCTGGCCAAATTCATTGGCACACTGTACACACTCCTCCATGCTGACGTTTTGCACTGGTATGAAAGGACACACGTCCATTGCACCCATCCGAGGATGTTCGCCTGTTCAAAAACATCATTTTTACTCAACTAAACTCATGTTACTCATAATATGTGTACACCTGCAACTGCCTCCACAGCTGTACCTGAGTGTTTGGTCATGTCTATGAGTTTAAACGCAACACGGGCGGCGTTCAGTGCCCCCTCGATGACAGCCGCAGGTGGGCCCACAAAAGTGTACACCGTCCTGTTTGTTGAAGACCCTGGGTCGACATCCAGCAAACTGCAGCCCTCCGTGGCAGAGACAGCATCAGCAATGGCGTCAATGACCTGGATATTATATACTGGTCAAAAATATTGCAAAACACTCAAAAATCTTACACCATTGTATTTATCATTTGTAAATTGTTATACTTTGTGTATTAATATAAGTACTTTACTTTCTGAAGTGTGCAGTTTATATTTATTTAAAAAAATGCAATTGATTCACAAATTTCAATAAAAATACATTTCAAAACAAATAATGCAAAAGGTGTTTACACTGACTTTTAATGCATTTTCACAGTCTTTTGGCATTTTTTACAGTATACCTGGCCTTAATTTATAAACAACAAGACCTATGAATCATTTATTTAATAAAATAATTTTAAAATAAAAAAAACGTGTAGATTAAACGTGATTGAAGTCTCAGAGTTACTGTAGCGTGTTTGATTCACTAAAATGAACCGACTCGACTCATTCCCATAGGAATCGAACTGCGCTAGTAATGCTGTGAATTAAGAAGAACCGAATCATTATAGTGATTCATTCGGGAAACTGACTGAAAAGAACAGGCGCGTTTGTTCGGGAATCGTGTTTTTGATTCACAAACTGTGAACTGTGAAGTGATTAGTACTGCAGGCTAATCAGGATATACCGGTCGCGTTGTTTGTTTTTGATTCACTACCAAAATGAGACATTCGTTCAGGGAGCGACTCATTAGAGTGAAATGCATGGCCTTAATTTACAACAATAGACCAACTAAATAATAGCCTAGGCCTGCATGTAAAAAAGCTTTAAACTACCGGACTATACTTGTTCGGTGTTTTTGATTCACAAAAAGAACCGACACTGGCCGCGCTGTTCGTTTTTGACTCAGTAAAAAGAATCAACTCATTAGAGTCGTTCAGGAATCGGACTACATTGGTCGTTCTGTGAATAAAATCGATCGGCTCATTTGTGATTCGTTCGGAAATCGAACTACAGTGGTTGCGCTTTTTGATACACTAAAAGAACCGTTCAGAAATCGGACTAAACGTATTCCACTGAGTGTCTTTAATTTACATTAAGAACCGAATCAAGGTGTTATTTATACTATAATCGTGCTAAACTGTATGCTGTATGTTTTTGATTTACTAAATCGAACGCGGCCATTTTTTAAATGTTTTTGAATGTGCGAGACTTCCGGTGTCATTGGATTACAGGTACTTTTCTTGTACTAAAACTAGGTTATGTTTTAAAACGGGTATTTTTATGGTATCGTTTTATTTTGAAAGCTTAAGCACACTGGTTTGTACAGCAATTTTTATGGTTTACTGGACTTTGTTATTCTTCTAGTTGTTGACATACAGCGAAATCAGTAGTCTTGCACATTGACAGGAAATAGCTTACATTTGCATGGAAAATAAGTGGTTACATTAGCAGTGTTGCAGCTTTGTTTATTAAACTGAAATTTCAGAGAATTTCAGTACTGTGTTCAGACCACATCGATGGAAGAAACGTCAACAAATCCGAATTACTTTATTCTCTATGTTTACCTTACCTCCTTGTTACGCCCTTCTGAGAAATTGGGTACACATTCCACCAGCTTAGCCATGACTGCGAGAAAACACACACTTTCCTCACACACGCTTGTCTACTGACTACCCTGGTTCCAAAACGTGGAACCTATAAAGCGTCGGCAAACGTATCTTTGGAATAATTAACCTGTCCTGTGGACTGGTTTTAGATCTTTTGGCAATGATTCTCCGGTCTAAACAGATAACCACTTTTGAGGAGGGTTTCTCATCAAACATTGTTCAGACTTTGGGAAACCCTCCCAAAAAAGCTTCTGCTTCTGACTACAGCTTGGTTAAACATTTGGGCAAGAACATAATGACATTTGGCATCTGTATGACATCAATATGTAGCAACAAATACAAATAACACTCACTAAGGCAGACAGTTTAATAAATGACTGTAAATAAATAAATGACTGAAAACCACCCAAACAGTTGCATCATGTCTAAAAAAGCGGTGGCTGTGATTTTTAGTTAATGAATGATCCAGACGGGGACCAAAGAGCCGGAAAAGGAGGACAATGTACAATGTACCCCTTCCAAATGTTTTTGGATGGGACACAAATTATGTCAAAAGTTAACACTGACATTATGCAAGAATGAGTAGTGTAAAGTTCACAAAAACATTGCTCAAGTGGCCTGTGTTCACCATGCTTTTTCAGAATACTAAAAAAAAAAAATTGTAATATGTTATATTATTAATATTAATTTAATATTTTTTTATTAAAAGCGACATAAAATGGATGTTTTTGCAAAAATCTGATTTTCAGTGACTTTAGTTAAAATTTGAGTCAGAACATGAATTTTACAAAAATGTTTTTCAATTATTATTATTATTATTATTATTGGTAGTAGTAGTAGTAGTAATTGTGGTATTAGTGTTACATTACATTAGTTATTAGTGTTATTATAATTATATAATTTTAATTGTTATAATTAATATCAACAGATACAATAATAAATGTAATAATAATATTTTTCTAATTAAAAAAATATTTCAATAATAATATTAAAATAATCATAATATAATATAATAATATAATATTCTACAATATTGTGTAATATATTATTCTATAAATCTTTCTATATCTATTTTTAATGTAAAATTACAGTAATTTTATTTATTTTTAATAATAATAACATTAGATTATTATTATTATTATTGTATAAATTTATTTGTTATAATTAATATCAACAGATATAACAACATTTATTTTAATAATATTAAAAAATTAATATTTTTTAATTGTAATAATATAATAATGATAGTATTTTTATTTTAATAGTGTAAAATATAATATACAATATTCTTTATTTTTTAATATCTGTCTATCTACCTACATTTTATGTAAAATTATAGTAATTCTGCTTTTTAATTTCAATAATAATAGCTATTATTATTATTATTATTATATAATTTTAATAGTTATAATATCAACAGATGTAACAATAACAACAACAATCAATTTAATAACATTACAATAATAGTTTTTCAATTGTGATACTAATATAATAATAATAGTATTTTTATTTTAATAATAATATAATATAATCTTTATTCATTACTATCTATCTATCTGTCTATCTAAATTTTATGTAAAATTGTAGTAATTCTATTTTAATAATAAAAAATTCTGTTTCAATAATAAATTATTATATTATATATATTATATATTATTATATTATTATTATTATACAATTTACATTTTATATAAATTATATAATTTTATTTTTATAATATTATATTCTTTATTCTTTACTATCTATCAAAATTTATATGCAATATTACAATAATTATATTTTTAATATCATTAATAATAGAAAATTATTATTATTATTTAGAATTTTAATCGTTATAATTAATATCTTTTTTATTTTAATAATATAATTTATGTTTTATA
>JAHKKF010511814.1:0-14645 GCA_019740295.1 Labeo calbasu
CGGTACTTCTGCAGCGATGTAGGATGATTTTAAAGTTGGGGAAGAAAATGAGATGGGAGTTTTGCGACATACCCTAACTGTATTGACCCAGAAAAAAAACAGACTTCACACAGACTTAGACGAGTGTTTGAGGTTAAAAAGTATATACATTTTTCGCTAGATAAGATCCTTCTTCCTCAGCTGGGATCATTTAGAGCCATTTGAAGCTGCATTTAAACTGCATTTTGGAAGTTCAAACTTGGGGGCACCATTGAAGTCCACTATATGGAGATAATTCCTGAATTTCTTATCAACTGAAGAAAGAAAGACATGAACATCTTGGATGACAAGGGGGTGAGTAAATTATCTGCAAATGTTTGTGAACTTCTCCTTTAAAATAACTCTATTCAGCTGACAGACATTGATAGGTTGACTTCCTGAGGAATGTCTGATGACGACGACGTCCAGAAATGCTCTGTTTGTTTGAGCAGCTCAACGTCTGGCTCCGCTAATGCTGTGAGATCAGGGCGGGACTATTTGTTTTGTTGGACAATGAAAGACGGGGAGCGGGTGTATGTGAGGAAACATGTTTAAAAACACATTTTTGCAAATTCGTTAGATGTGGCTTGTTCTATAAGCAACTCATGTCAACTTTACTATTTGTTTAGAGTACGGCCAGCAGTCCCGTTACTGACGTCCAGGTGAACGCAAATACTGCGGAAGTACCCCGCTGACGCTTACTGTAGCCCATCCATCATGCTCACTGACGTCTCTGTGGGAGCTGCTTAATTCACTCTACATTAAATAATGAGATTGATGCTCGTGATTAAACGCCCGTCTCTTGACGCCAGTTCAAACCGCTCTTCAGGTGATGGGATGAACCGTAACACACAGGGTTGTTGTAATGGCCGACTGCTGATAAAAACAAAAGGGATCAGGAACTCGAGATACGTGACCTCGTTTTAGAGCGCTCTTGTGAGGGTGCTGGCAGACGGCGCACAAGGACAGCAGCCGGAGGCGTTGAGGCCCCGTCTGAAAAGCGTTACCCAAGAGCCTACAGCTTTAGCCCAGAACAACATGATTTACTCAAGTAGGACACATTCCTGGATTGACATTGTCTGATGGTCCTGGAACAACATGCGTATCTGGATGAAGATCACATGCTAATCATTTTGACAAATATTGCAGCCGGGCTGGACACCGGCAGCTCATTTAGTTCAGTACACCAACGATGGGCCGCAATACCAAATCAAATCTGCTGGCTTTATTAGGGGTTCAAGCGTGTAGCGCTGAAAGCCTATTGTAATTCTTCAAATGGCCAAGGATCAGCAATCTCCACTTAAAACTGATCGGTATATCAAACTGTAAGTTGTAGAGACTTGAAACTTGGAGGGATGGTAGTACTCACACGGTCTACAACGTCACCAAGGCTCACCCCAATCTGCCTGACGGGGGCGCTACAGTGATCAAAAATATAAAATTGCTCCTACATCGTTCATTGCAGGCTCAAGTGTCTTATGTCGTTGGAATCCTTGGTTCACACCGGACAAAAAGAACGGTTTTCGGATCCTTGGTCCAAAGATCTTGGCCCAAAGGACATTAGCGTATCTCTAAAAACATGGCCGCTATAGGCCGATGAAATTTTAGCACCTATTAGACAAGGTTAGCGGAGGTGGATCGGAATGAAACTCGATGGGCCTAAAGTTCTGTGAGAAATTTGAAAGAAATCGGCCACTTTCAAGGGCATAAGCAATTGTACACTGCAAAGTTTTTCAGACATACGTACGATATTCATATCATGACAGACCTCCTTATTCCAAAGAACTGCTGTTGCCAATCAAACCATTTGTTAAATGATTAAGAAAATGTTAAAAACCTACTTTTGCAAACTAGTCCTAAGTTTTTTTTTGCTTAGTCTGTAAAAAACACTGTAGTACAATTCTCTGGACTCTCTAGGTCAATAATGATCAAAAAGAAAATGCTGAAATTTACCCTTTGGGAAGCTATAACAGGGTTGTTTAGAAAAGGGGCCTGTCTAGATATATCCAAAAGCCTATAAAGCCTAAACGAAAACTCAAAACTTCACAAAACGTGGTGAGCATATGTGACAGGTGATTCTAAACAAGCATGCAAAGTATTAAGGAGATCGGAACACAGCTGGTGCTATAACAGTAATAAAAGTTTTAAATCATATTTCTATGGTAAATTACCATGCTTTTTTGTCATTGATTTACATCATTACAGGCTTGATAAAGCATATATAAAATGTCCTTTCATATGTGCTTAAAATGCCTTAAAGCGTCTAAACCCAGCAATCGCCTCTTGCAGCTGTATTTTTATTTATTTAAAAAAAAAAAAAAGATTTAATTCTGTGGCTCGAAATGTCAAGTGGTGTATTCGTTAAATATTAAAAAGAAATAATTTTTTCCCCTTAAAATTTTAAAAATGTAATTATGTACATTACCAAAAGTACCAAACCTTATACCGATAAGGGGTCAGTAAGATTTTAGTTTTTGAAGGCACTTATGCTTAAAAAAAAGCTGCATTTATCTGAACACATATTCAATAAAAAGCAACACTGTGAAATATTACAATTTAAAACAATATTAGTTGATAATAACAACAATAATAATAATAATAAAAAATATTAATAATAATTTTGTATTTATTATTTAATGTTTTATTCAGCATCACTACTCTTCAGTGTCACATTATCCTTTAGAAATCATTCTAACATGCTGATTTACTGCTGTTGAAAACTGTTGTGCTGCTTAATATTTTTGTAAATTTAAAAAGAACAGCATTTATTTAAAATTTTCTGTAATAAAACTATAAATGTCTTTACTAGGGCCCTATGATTTGTGCAATGCCGAAAACGCAAATGCAATTGTGGAATCCAGTCACAAAAATGGAATTTACCGTATAATGTGGGATGTTGCAGAATTTGGCAAAATTTGGATGAATAAATCAAAAGTAGGTCAGCACATTTAATTCAAACTGTGATATGAACTAGTGCCTGTGAATATTAAACCACAACAAAACTATTTAAATATGAATCCTCCATGTTCTGCGCATCTCTGTGTGAATGAGTGTTCTGTTTACTACAAACATCATCATGTTATACACACACACAGAAATCTAAGGTCTTCACAGCAACCAGTCAAAATAAAAGTTTGGTTTAACATGAAGAAATTGTGACAGAAATATATATGTTTTTCTTCCAAGTTTTAATTGTAACAATTGTGCAGCACTTTGTTCTCCTAAATACATGTAATTTCATTTGGTTATAAATTAATGTTTTGTTACATTTTTAATAAATTGTTATTAAATTGTATCAGTCTCATGATTTCTTGATTTCATGCTTTTTGTTTACTAATTTTGATTAATTTAATTTAACTATTAAAACGGAGCCCAGATTAAAATGGAAAAGGATGGAATCCTAAAAAATTAAAACTGAAAAAAACAAACAAACATGATTTGGGAAAAAATAAAACAAGTTCCATACGGCCCTACTTTAATGTCACTTTTAATCAATTAAATTAAAAATAAATAAATAAATTTAGACAACTTTTTACTAATAATTAATGTTTTTAAGGAAGTCACACCACATGACTTTTTAACCTCAATTAATCAACATTTGAAATTAAAAAGTTTATTTATCAACGAGGGGCTGCAGGGATCCTCTCTGATATTTCCTCTTTAAGGAAATTCTTGACTTTTAAGAATAGCCAGACCACCCTGACATTTTGATAAAAATAATACATTAAAACTCAGAATTTAAAAATATTACTGTCTTTTTAAATAAATGAGTAAGTAAATAAATAATTTCAGGAAAGAAGGTGTGTTACATGCCTGACCCGGCATGAGAAGGGCAGTGACAGCTACTCACGCCAAGACACAGTAATCAAGTGAGCTAAAATCAAAGAGTGTTGAAAGGAAAGCTGGTCCATGGGATGAATTCTGGGAAAGGGACTGTTGTGACGTGCGTAGAAACTTTCATCAAACTAGGTCAGAGCAGAGAAAGCGTGTACAATAAAGCGACACACACCTGCAACAACACTGCAGGTGCCCAGCAGCGCCTCCTTGTACTTGCGGAGGCTTTCGTCATCTTTGTCGAGTTCCTGGATTTCTTGAAGGCTCTTCTGGGCCGGCGGCTTGTAGTTGACAGCCTCGCCCTCTTCGTTCTCGGCTGCGATTGCGGCTAGCTGCTCTGGTGTGGGCTCTTGCTCGGCCATGATTGACAGCTGGAGGAAAACACAAACATACACAGGTTAGAGGAGCCGAAACAAACACGGTCGTTACCAAACCCAGTGGAGATCTGACCCACATGAAGTCATGTGATCAGTTCTTCCAGAGTGTTAATTTTTAATAATATTAATGAATTTTAAATTATTTCACCACACACACTCCAACCATCTGCGGCTGGACTGCAGCGGAAAAGGACTTGAGAAAACGGCCTAATGTGGGCATCTGTATTCAGCACTATTGCATTAGTGGTCAAAGCCAATTACTGCAGGGACTCAAATACACTGCACAGCGCTAAGTGTGTGTTCAGGAGACACACATGGAGATGAAGGGTGCAAATACTTTCGGTTGACAGTGAATCAATTCAAAATGAATCTAAATGCATTTCAGATGTATACAGGTTTTTGTATAAACAAACTATGATATATGCTATTGTTAAAGTTATTTAAAAATATATTTAAAAGTCCCTTTTGATCACCAAGGCTGCACAATTTAATAAAAACTATTTTAGTAAATAACATTTAAAACAGAAAACAAAATTTATGCGGCGAAAGAAAAACCTAACACTGAATTTGGGAAAAAATAAAATTTCAACTTTTAAAAACATAACAAAAATTAATCAAATTAGCCATTAAAAACTATTGTTTTATTTTTAACAAATGGTAATTTAAAAAGAGGATCTTCTCAATAATATTCAGACTATAGATACTACAGTTTTATAAATGAATACAGGTCGCATTTGCGACTGAAAACTGTGTGCGACTATGAAAAAATATTTAGGAGCACCAGCGCGACTGACCCGATCAGCATATTTGTGTTTGCGCTGAGAGGAGCTTCAAAGGTTTCTACGTGTTTTTGCAACGTTGAGTAATGTATCACAGACACATCTCACAAATCCCTTCATAAACAAAGTGCAGAGAGAGTGTAAATAAGAGATTGATTGTGCAGTGTAGAGTTTCCTTGATTATAATAGAACTCTGTGAGATCGTGATGAACTGAGTTACAGATTTAATTATTTTTAAGGGAGTTTGTAAATGAGATATTGATTTAATCAATTAAATAAACAAGAAGTTAATATTAAGTGACTCACATTGTCTGACTATAACACTATTGCCTGATTTTCCTCTATTTCTTGGTCAACAAGTCAGTGAGGCACTGCGCATCTCCTTTCAAACAATGAGTGAACGTGCTTTTTTAAACAAATCAAGTGAGTCAATGATTCAATTTCTCATTTATAAAAACAGTCACTTGTTTATTCCTGAATGAATCAGCCGTTTGAACGAATCGAATGAATGAATGATTCAGTAATTAAATCAGTGACTTGCCGATACCTACTGGCAGTTTTAGTTTCATTTTTAAAGTATCTTTTCAGTCATAAATCATTTAATATTTCTGTAATCAAAATTTTATATTCAGAACATTAATCTCAATATGAGTTTATGATTTTGATTGCACTCATGCCACCTCTGAGCCTCATTAAACGTATGAAAATACACCTACAAGCCACTTTTGTGTTTTTCTGTCCCACCTCTGTAGTACAAATTAATTTTGTTAATACTGATTTAAAAAAGCGTATAAAACATAATTTTAAAAAAATGACATAAAAGATGACATTTTTAAGTTAGAAAAACCTAAAATAATCAAAATCATTTTTGATTATTAATTAGAAGGTGCTCCTAAATTTTGACTGTGCTCCTACATTTTTATAAAATGACAAAATAAATTAATAAAATGTCATTAAACACTTTTTAAATCAAATTTTATTAAATGTTCACTGAAAAACAGGTTCAGAAATATTCTTCTCAATAATGTTCAGACTATACACACTACAGTTTAATAATTAAAAAAAAGAAAACAGAACTTCTGAAACACATTTTATAGGGCGCTATCATTGTTATAAATAAATAAATTAATTTAATAATAAATTATTAAAGTTTAATGAGTTCAACTGATTAGCTGCTGTTTTTTAACATCAAAATTAAATTAAACCATTAAAACAGAACCCACAAATATATAAATGGAAAGCACATAATTTTGAGGTGGTAAATAACTATTAAAACGAATTTATGAATTTATGGTTGGGGAAAATAAACCCAAAATGGATTTCATAACATAAAAAAAACGACAAAATTAAACATAGCTGTTTTATTTTGAACAAATGTTCACAGAAAAACAGAAATGTTCTTCTCAGTAATATTCCGTTTTGTAAGGTTTTTGAAAAACATGTCTTCTCCTCAGTAAGGCTGCATGGAAAGACTGCTGGATGTTTACATTCATGTCATAAGACTCATCTAGACGTCTTCACCTAGTGTGGCCTTTTAAAGATTTACGCTTAATACAGAAATGAATGCAGAGGATGTCTGGGAAACACTTGTGCTGCAATGCAGCAGCCTCGGAACAGAAAGTGCTGGTGTTTTCTCACTGTTAGCGTGCTAAAGTCAGCCGGAGCGCTGGCCCAATACAGTGAGTGCTTCACCTTGACGGCAGCTTCTGTAGTTTCCTGTTCTGCAGAACTGCAGCGCGTTCTGCTTAGAGAGGCACCTCGCTGTGGCAATTTCCTTTCCATACATGGTATTGGCGTGCTAAACGCACAAAATCACACTCATAACACAACTCAATCACTTTCAACTGGCTTTGACACACGGAGCATGCATCTGCAGAAGCCCGACCACAGCTTGTTGCATTTTTTTGCCAAGTCTTTGACAAATCTAAGGTACAAGTGAACTAGTTTTGTAGCAGATTTTTATTAGAAATACAATCTGCAGAGCTCAATGTGGAAATGTGGATTGCATTGTGGAATTCGGAAAAAAAGAAAGAAAGAAAGAAAGAAAGAAAGAAAGAAAGAAAGAAAGAGTTTATAATTTAAAATAATTAATAATTTATTATTAATATACTAATAATAATCCACGTAACGTAACAAATTATTGCAGCGATTACAATAAATAAATAAATAAATAAAATAGAATAAATAAATAATAATTAAAATTAAAATAAAAAAAATAAAAAGAATTTCTGAAAAACAAACATTTTTTTAGGGCACTATTATTGTTAAAATTCTAATAAATTATTAAATAGTTAAAGTTGATGAGTTTAACTGAATAGACATTGTTTTTGATTATTAAAATTAAATTAAAGTATTAAAACTAAATCCATAAAGATATAAAGGAAGATATAAGGGAAGAAAAAGAAATTTACTATTATAACACAAATTTTATAGAATTAATAATAATAATAATAATAATAATAATAATAATAATAATAATAATAACAACATTATTTTATAAGAAACATGATTTATTTATAACATTTTATAGTTCATTATTATTGTTAAAATTAATATTAATAAATCATTATTTTGGTAAAGTTTTATGAGTTCAACTGATTAGATATTGTTTTTGATTATTCAAATTAAAATATTAAAATCATAATTCATTGCATCGATTACAATAAATCAATAAATAAATAAAAACTAACAAAATTTCTGAAAAACCAAACATTTTATAAAGGCACTATTTCTAAAATTGTAATAAATTATTAAATTGGTAAAGTTTAATGAGTTCAACTGATCAGACTTTGTTTATGATTATTAAAATTTAAATAAAACGTTAAAAATTAACTAAAAATAAAAACATAATAATAAATAAATAAAAACAGACAACAGAATTAAAAAAAAATAATATATATATATATATATATATATATATATATAGGGCACTATTATTGATAAAACTGTATGAAATTAAATAAATAGTGAACATTTTAATAAATAAATGAATCAGAATTCCTGAAAAACAAAAATGTTTTAGGGCACTATTATTGATATTATAAATATAAATAAATGGAAAGCACAGATTTTGAGGAGAAAAATGGATGATTTAAAAACACTAATATTACAAATTACAAAATTCATAAACTTTGCTATTAAACAAGACCGTTTCATTTTTGGTCAGTGAAAACAGGCCCTTCAGAAATGTGCGGGAGGTTACATTTTATTAATATTTAATACTACAGACAATATCGTTCAACAGTTTGGGGTTTGTAAGATATTTTAATGTTTCAGAAATAAATTTATGTTCACTAAGACTGCATTCACTTGATTCAAAAATAAAGTAAAACCAGTAATACTGTAAAATATTATTACCATTACAAATCACTGTTTTCTAATTTAAAATATTTTAAAATACAATTTATTTCTGTGATCAAAGCTACATTTTCAGCATCATTACTCTAGTCTTCAGTGTCACATGATCCTTCAGAAATCAGTCTAATATGCTAAAAATTTATATTATTTTCAAAACAATAAACATTAAATACTGATCAAAATAATGATTAAAACCAGTTATTTACTGAATTCATACTAAATTGTTACCCTGAAAGGGCCCTTCAAGTCATCAAGAAGAGAAATTACACTTGGCCGCCAAGAGCGTAACAATTTCTATAAATCCAACCACTTCTTTCAAACAACCAGTAAAGATCTGCCAGCTAATCTTACAAACAGTTGTAATGAGGACCACATATGAACGATCACACAAGATGTGAACCGAGAGAGCCAGTGAACAACAGGGGAAAAAAAAAAATCCTCCAGCATATGGTGTACTAGAACAGCCTGTAGGTCGTGTATATCGAAGACAGATGTTGTTTGCGTAACTCTTCGGGAGACTCCCAAACTTTTCCCCTCCTTGAGCAGATACTGCAATCTGGTGAATAAGGCTGTCTCATGAAAACCCACAAAGACGTTTTCTGCCCCATCCCTTATCATTAAAATGCCTATAAACTAAAAAACGACACGATGTAATCACTAAAAGAGCATACATTTTAGCAAGCCATTTTAGCATCGTCAAAGCAGCCCTCTTATAGTTTTGGCAGGGGCTGGGTTTGGCCACGTTCAGACAGGAACTCAGATAACACTGCATGTCTTTTTCCATTCTGGGCCCCTGCGCTCCCCTGACAGCGAGAGAGAGGCCGTTCTTCATCAGCGAGCTCTGGCACACCGCTCCAGCGGCCGGGGTTTGAAGTTCAGGATCAGAAAGCAGACAGACACATGATGGGTTGCCATGTTTCTATTAGCACTAAACCAGGCGTGACCAATCCTGCTCCTGGAGGGACACCTTACTGCAGCGACTAGATTCAAGCTATCTGACCAGAAGTTTCTAGCGATGCTGAAGACACTGATAAGCTGCGTCAAGTGTGTTTAATAACCGTTTGAGCTGAACTCTGCAGAACTGGACACTCCTGAACTGCACTATGAAGATATAAAAGTGAGCACAAATGGAAACCTATTATTTATTTTATTTCTGGAAATAACAGAGTTTGATTTAGGGTTTATAACCGTTTTAGGGCTGAATAATATCCATGTTGACAATACATTTATCAGTCTTAATTTTATTATTATTTTTTTTTAAATAAACCCAAATTATTTCTAGTCTTTCCCAATGTTCTCAAAATGTTTAAACTGTGCTTAAGCATTTCAGCATTAAAAAGTAAAATGGCAGATAGTGTTTGTGCACCAGCTTGGAAGTGGCAATTAAAAACAAAAACAAAAAAACTAATTATATTAATAGTAACATGTTAAGACATTCAAATAAAGACAAAAGCTAAAATGTTTTATTAATCATAATTATATGAGAACAGGGATATCCTCAATACAACGATAAAGACAGAGGAACGATTTTGTTCAAATCACTTTCAGAGAGGGTTTTTTTTTTTCTCAGACAGTGACAGCCAATCAGAATCCATCAATTAGCAACAACACTACAGCACACATGACGTCACCAACTTAAACTTGCGTTTTTGTAGTTTACACAGAGACGATAATGGTATTGCTACTGTTGCAAAAACTCGTTTTCAAAAGTTTGTGTTTCCAGGCTCCCAAAACACCATTATTGCAGCAATAATAACAGTCAGTTGAAACCTCAAATCTAACTTATCGCATGTAGGGCCAGATTTACTAAACAGGGAAACATAGTGTGAGAGCGCAATTCCAAAACAGCGCTGATGGACGTGGAAATTTCTGTAGGTGATTTACTAACAATGCGCAAATTAAAGCACACAGACACAACATCTCATTTCCATATCGACCAATGGAATATACCAAGCGCAGTGCAAATTAGCGTAGTCGCAAATAAAGAATAAAGAAATAAAAAAGCCACAGTACATCTGAAAAGAAGCTGAGGTCAAAAAAATTATGGTTTTGTAATGAGGTTTGTAAGAAGTTTTGATAGACCTGGTATTGTGAGACTCCTATCACTGTAAAAAATTTGCGTGAATTTAACGGTAAAAATACTGTAAAAACGCTACAGTAAAAACCTGTTAAATGGTTAACGGTAAAAGGCCGTTTACAGTGCACAGTGAAATTTACCGTAAACTGACATTCCCAGAATTCCAAGTGTTACATTTTTTTTTTTAAATTTGATGTTTTTTGGTTGAAATAACCCTTTCTTCTTAGGTTTTTCTTAGCTGTTTTGTACATTAGGGTTGTATTTTACATCTAATGTTGTTAAATTAATGTTTATGCATTATTTCAGTTTCATGTGTGTTACCATGATGGTGTTTAGTGTTTGTGTGAATGACACTGTGCACCTTCTACATGTTAATATTTAAAAGCTGTTTGTGATACGCTTTGGTTCATCATTTGACTTTCTCATCACCACCTGCTTTTGGTGGTTATCAGTGTATTACAAAGGTACAAAACAGGTTTCAGTATTTCAATAGGTTCGTACATTAACATTATATCAGTTACTGAAATTACAGTATTTACCTGTAAATTTAAGTGCAAACCGCAAAACATAAAATGTTGCTACCGTATTTTTTACGGTAAAATTCTGGCAACCACAGCTGCCAGTTTTTTACCGTAAATTTTACGGAATATTTTTTATAGTTGAGGGTTTAAAGTCGTCTTTTATTTCCTGAAGCAAATTAAAAATAACATGGCTTGGCAAATGATATGTTCGGATAATGTGTTCTTCTGACATTCCAAATAAATTAATAATTAATTTAAAGTTCGGGCGTTAAATAATGGCTAGAGCCCTATAAAATCTGTTTTATTTTTTCCCAAATTCCGTTTTTTCCGTTTTTATTTTTCTCAACTCCTTTTTAATGGCTAAATTAAATTTTATTAATCAAACAGCATGTCTAATTAATTAAAATCATGAAACTTATACAATTTCACATCAACTTAATAAAGGTTTAACAAAACGAAATGTTTCACTGTTATCAAATTCTGTGTTTTAGCATTTCTAATTCTTTGAATGCAGACAGACACTGAAATCACCACGAGCGTTACGTGTGTAGTAAACAAAAATAATATTTTCAGAATACTAGTCCATATTGCGGTTTAATTTAAATGACCTACCTTTGATTAATTCCATTGGAAAATTCCATTGACATTCCGCATTATTCAATAAATTCCGCTTTTATGACTGGATTCCGTAATTCTGTCCACATTTTCCGCATCACGGAAATCATAGGACCCTAAATGGCGCAAAAACTAGTAATTTGAAGAGCGCAAAAGTTATTAAATTGCGTTAATTAAATGAAATTGATTCATTTTAATGCTTTCAGAAATCAGTCTAATATGTTGGAAACTCCAACAAATGCATATTAATTCTCCGCTGCGCATCTTTAGTAAATCCTGACAGTGCATTTTTTTTTTTTTTTTTTTTTAAACTTATTTTTAGCATTTTTTGCATTTTTTTTTGATAGGACAGTATAGCAATGACAGGACACTAAATGGGAGAGAGAGAGGGGGGTAGGATCGGGGACCTGACAGTACAATTTTACGTCAAAAGACGGTATACCAATTTTTCATGTCACGTGCCAACTGGTTGCAAAATATTTGGACATTTTGTGATATTAACCTCTACAATTTACAGATTCGTCGATCGTAATTTTAAACGACAACCGAGTTTTAATGAAAACTGACCTCCCTACTCAAGAAGCTAAAGTGGCTGAGGGAAGCAGAACAGAAAAAACACCAGTGTGTAATAAAAAAGCAGCTCATGTCCCTTCTGGATCTGGCAAAAGTTAATTAAGACTGACGAAGTACAATCTGTTTCTGCTGAAGAATCAGCAAAACATGAAAACAAGGTCCTGCAGCAAGCGCAGTTCAGCGAAACGCATTCATGCCCACATTACATCACTTTAGCTGCCAGAGTAAACCAGTACAAACACTGGCGTTAGCCATTTGGCAGTCATCTCAATGTTAATACGCACAAGGGAATGCAGGGTAATTTCACACAGCTGAGCGTGTTTAACGTGCTTGCAACAATTATTTCCTAAACACAGCAGCAGGTACATAACCTAGGGGAACAACAGGTCATTTAAAACAAAGCAAAGAGAGCTGTCACAGCCAGTTCACGCACTCGACGGTGGAAACGGCTTGATTTTGACATCGGCACCACCCACTTCTCCATTCAGTTCTGTCCGGTTGAGCTAAATTCACTTTAATTAGGGATTATCCAGAACTAATATCAGCAGGGAAGCCTGAGCAAGACTAACATGTTAGTCTAGGGGATACAAAGCCTGAGATTAGGCTCATTACTGAGCAACAATGAAACCAACAAGATTATGTAGTCAAGATTAGCACTAATTAAAGTGGGGAAGTGTCTGTAAGAGCTGAGGGATGTCAAAAGATGCCAGGTAAAGAGGATTTACCTGACAAACCTAATCAGTATCCTCAAGAGACCCGGTTATCCTCAGGTTTACACTGAGGTGAAGTGAGAGAGTGAGAAATGGACCTGCAACTTAGATGCTATAATTAATTTGATGACGAAGTAAACAAGGCTGTTCAATACTACAAGGTCTGCAACAGATGGAGAAACCCATCCATTAATAGTTCCATTCATCTCAAGTGCAGTAGCTTGGCTGAGCTCAAATACGCCAACAGAATTGTGTTGGAAAATAGGTCTGTTGAGTTATACTAACACCTTGTCAGACATACATGATAAAGCACCATGGTAACTTGTCAAAGTAAACTACTCTCATGCTCAAGCAGAAGCCTCCTGGATATTAATATTGTTATGCAATGCGATCGTACAGCCAGGAAACTGTAGCTATGGAGAGCACTTGTGTTAATTAAACAGCAGGTCTGATCCGCTGGGAAAGGGAAAGTGAGACTCTCACTAGATGCTGGTTCGTTTTCCAGACACGACTATTTTTCACTCGGATGACAGGACTCCAGACTAAAAAAAAAAAAAAATGACTGTGGGAGCCATTGTCTCTTCATTTGAAACATTTAAGCCACCTTTTCATTTTCTTTGACAGGCTGGAAGTTGTTCATTTTCAACAGAAAGCAGCACAGGAGTTGCGTGGACTTCCAATCAGGTGCTGAATTTTCAAATCCAGTTTGAGCTTTGGATCTTTTGAAACTTTTTAAGTTATGCGTCTAGACTGCGAACATTCAACCAGATATGATGCACTGTAATCGAAACTAGGAGTGTGAGGAGAGAGTTACCAATATGTGACCCTGGACCACAAAACCAGTCATAAGTAGTAGAGGTATATTTGTAGCAATAGCCAAAAATACATTGTATGATTGATTTTTCTTTTTATGACAAAAATCGTTAGGATATTAAGTAAAGATCAAGTTCCATGAAGATATTTTGTAAATTTCCTACCATAAATATATCAAAACTTAATTTTTGTTTAGTAATATGCATTGCTAAGGACTTCATTTGGACAACTTTAAAGCCAATTTTTTCAATATTTTGATTTTTTTGCACTCTCAGATTTCAGATTTTCAAATAGTTCTATCTCAGCCAAATATTGTCATATCCTAACAATGGAAAGCTTTTTTTTCAGCTTTCAGATGACGTATAAATCTCAGTTTCATAAAATTGACCCTTATGACTTGTTTTGTGATCCAGGGTCACATATATGTCCTATAGTGATAATTCACCCAAAAATGAAAATTCTGTCATTAAAGGAGAAGTCCACTTCCAAAACAAAAATTTACAGGTAATGTACTCACCCCCTCATTTTGTCTTACTATGCCTGAACTCTGTGTATTGTGGTTCTAGACAGTTAGGGTATGTCGAAAAACTCCAATTTTTCTACCTCAACTTCAAAAATCATCCTACATTGCTGCAGAAGTACCACCCCAGTCTTTACAAAGTGAACATGCAAAGAGGATCAAAAACCCTTAACAAAAAAGGTAAAACAGCGATAAAGGGCGATTTTGAAGTTGAGGGAGAACACGAAATGGGAGTTTTTCATCATACCCTAACTGTCATGAACCGGAAAAAACAGAGTTCAATCAGAGCGAGATAAGACAAGGGCTTAAGATTAAAAGGTATATAAACTGTATTATTTTTATGAAAATAACTGATCGTTTCACTGGATAATACCCTTCCTTCTCAGCTGGGATCGCGTACAAGCACATTTGGGATCGTTTGAAGCCGGAAGTTCAAACTCGGGACACCATA
>JAHKKF010511815.1:0-13342 GCA_019740295.1 Labeo calbasu
AATTATTTTATTTCTTATGCAAAAATAATTCATTCAAATATTATTTTGTTTTTTGTTTAAACATTATTAAATACGCTAATAGTTTTTATACATTTGTAAGTCTATTTTAGTTTTTTTACTACATCAGGGTAAGCTCAAATATAATAAAAAGCTCAAATATGAATTATCTTAAATATGAATTATATGTATATGTGTGTGTGTGTGGATATATGTATGATAATATTCTTATAAATTATATATTAATTAAATGTATATTAATTAACTGTAACCATATCTAGGGACCAAAATATCAGAGACGCTGTGGCATTATGACAGTGAGCATTTTCCTTATAAAATATACAAACGTACTTAAATATGAATGATCATTTTGATCTAATTAAGATTACCTGACTTCTATTTCTGCTTTTACAATTATTAGGCTGTTGCTGACAGGTTACTGTAAACACAACACAATTAGCACTCAAGAATAGATTATAACTACTGTTTTGTATTCAAGAACTACTATAAGAAAGAATATAAGTGGCATATAAATCCAGCACATATATGAAATGTGCATCTGTGTGTAGGAGTGTAACATTTGTTTTATGTCAGCGCATGATGAGTATGATGTCGACAAATACAAAAAAAAAACTAAAGATGTTTTGCAAGTGTCTAGAAATAACCTCAAGTTCACAGCATG
Organism: Labeo calbasu; assembly: GCA_019740295.1. Taxonomy (NCBI): domain Eukaryota; kingdom Metazoa; phylum Chordata; class Actinopteri; order Cypriniformes; family Cyprinidae; genus Labeo; species Labeo calbasu. The sequence continues at coordinate 680 of JAHKKF010511815.1, forward strand.
TCTTGCATTGCAAGCTTCTAGCGTTCACCTCAACTGCAAACACCGTGAATCAGGAAAACCTGAACTCACAGCGCCCTCTACAGGACGTTCAGAAGTCCAGAGAAGTTCAGGATGAGCTACAATCTCCGCAAGGGCTTAATCAGGGCTGTCCTTAATCATGTCTTAATGGCGCCTGCGTCACCTGGGGACCGCGGTGGATCCGTATGACCACATCATCCATTCGCACCTGCTCTCGGGGCCGGTGCCACGCGGTATCATTTACAGACTGCCATGTTAGGGATCCCTAACAAGGCTTTTTTAGGACCCCAGCATGATTTATATCCGCTAATGCATCGGCGAATCGTACCACCGCAGTTGCACTTGTCTTTTGTAGAGTTATCTACCTAGCTGCCTCCCTACCTACTTATTTATTTATCCGAGCGCCTGGAATTCTTCTCTCGGGATGTTTTAGTATTGACAGTAGGAATGTACAAACGAGCATAAAGACGCCCAGGTAGGTACAGCACACATGCGAGAAAGAGTCTCCCGCGGTTCTCTGTCACCCGTCCCGTAGGCTTCGGCTCTCCATACGAAGGCTGAAGGTTGAGCCGTAGCAGGGTATGAAATTCATGAGTGTCTACATGGCAGGTTAAATTCACCCATGGGCAAAGAGACCTTCGATCTGTGTCTCCCTCAGGGCGGGCAGACCAAAGCCTACCGCTCCCATTCTCGCTCGCTCCTCGCAGTCGCTCCACCACCTCTCCCCCTCTCCCTGCATGGGGGCGGTTTGGGGTGGAGGGTGCAGGGCTGCTTCGGTACGGTTTGGGGGTTGACAGTTCAGCCTGTAATGAGACAAACCACCACGGTAGAACTCTGGGATGCGCGTTGGATGGAGGTCCGGGAAGTGCCGTTCCACGGCTGTCAATTCTTCTCTTAAGAAGCCGAGCCCTAGCCTTTTAACTCCGTCTCCGAGTGGCTCCGCAGCCCACAGATACAAACAAAGCGCAAGACTGAAAGAGAGGAAAGCTAGCTCTTCTTTACGTTTCCCGCCGGAGGCTTTCTAGCCTTTAAATTAAGCGGTGTGGCGAACTGAAAGAGAGGGGAAATCGGAACAAAAAGTCGGGAAGCGAAATAACAATTAAAACAAGGAAAAGCGAGCTAATCCCGAACCCTCGTATTTAACGGCAAGAGAGGTGCTAATTACGTTCTTGCATCTCATCCGAGGGTTTTGAGGTGACTACGAGAGCCGTTCTGACTCAAAGGTTTGAGGTATTAACGGGACTGAACGGATTTTGCTTTTAATCCCTTACTTTGCGCAGTTTACACTTTTTCTTTTGTAATTAATCGCGTGGATTTCCGCGTAATTAACGTCCGTTAAGAGTCAGCGGTAATCTCTTCTCTTGTTCGAAAAGCAATCTGGCCTGTTTTTGAAGGAATGTTTCGTAATATCAGAATTCATTATAATGGAATGAATCCTAACGCAACCTAGGATTTATTTGCATAAGTAAATATAATGCGCTCTTAATTTGACGTGTTGCTGAAGTAGTTGCGCTGTAGTGCTAGGCTTTTATGAAAATATTAGCATGAGAATAGATGAGCCTTTTTAAGTTTTTACAGATTTTAGTTTGGTAAATTATATTTTCTGTTTCAAGGTTTTACACTTTTCGCACCTTATATTTATTTTTTCCAATGGTAAACTATTTTTCGTAAGGTAGTGTCAACTTTGAGTAGACCATTTGTAAGTTTATTCCCACAAAAAGTATCAACACTATGATGTTTTCAAAACATCAAAGCAACACTGGCTTGACCAATAGCATCAGTTTGGAGGCGGGGCTATCTGTTTAACCAGTGACTGATGGCTGGAGTGTTTACTTTTTTTTTTTTAAACAGATATTTAGAGATGCACAATATGTTCGTACAATTTTGGTTATCGAACAGTTTTTTGTTTGTTTGTTTTAAAGTTACATACATGATGGAGTCAGTTCCTATGTTTGTTTTCCGTTTCTGGGTTTAAGTGTTTTTTTTTTTTTTTTTCCCAATGTTAAACTAGTTTTTTGTAAGCTAGTGTCAACTTTAAGTAGACTATTTGTAAGAACACGTTGATGTTTTCAAAACATCGTTTTGTTTTAGAATCCTGCAACATAGCAACACTGGCTCGACTAGGTGGAGTGTTTCCAATTTTTTTTTATTTCTGTTTTTGTTTTGCTTTTTTACAGATATTTAGAGATGCACAATATATTGGTACCATATTGGTTGTCAAATAATATTAGAGTGTTTGTTTGTTTGTTAGTTTTAAGGTTACATACGTGATGAAGGGGTCAGTTTCTATGTTTCTGTTTTTCCGCTACGAGGTTTGCGCTTTTTTCATAAGCTACTGTTTTTTCATAAGTAGCGTTACCATTTGTAAGCGTATACCCACAAAAAGTCTCAAAACTATGTTTTCAGAACTTTGCTTTGGTTTAGAATCCTGCAACATAGCAATACTGGCTCAACCAATAGCATGAGTTTGGAGGCAGGGCTATCTATTTGACCAATGGCAGTAGGGTGAAGTGTTTCCAAATTGTTTGTTTTTGTTTTTTGTCTTGCTTTTTTACAAATATTTATAGATGCTACATTTATTGGTACCATATTGGTTATTGACCAATACTGGAGTATTTATTTATTTATTTTATTTATTTATTTTTTTTTTAAGTTGGGTACATGATGAAGGGGTCCGTTTCTGTTTTCCTTTTCAGGGTTTATGCTTTTTTCGCGCCTTTTTGATTTTTTTCAATTTTGAATTAGTTTTTTGTAAGCTAGTGTCAACTTTAAGTAAACCATTCGTAAGAGCACATTGATGTTTTCAAAACATTGCTTTGTTTTAGAATCCTGTAACATAGCAACACTGGCTCGACCAATAGGTGGAGTGTTTCCAGTTTTTTTTTTTTATTTCGGTTTTTGTTTTGCTTTTTTACACATATTTAGAGCTGCACAATATATTGGTACCATATTGGTTGTCTAATAATATTAGTGTGTTTGTTTGTTTATTTGTTTTAAAGTTACATACGTGATGAAGGGGTCAGTTTCTATGTTTCTGTTTTCCGCTACAAGGTTTACGCTTTTTTTTTTTTTTTTTTTTTTTTTTTCAACTAGTTTTTCATAAGCTACTGTTTTTTCATAAGTAGCGTTACCATTTGTAAGCTTATACCCACAAAAATGTTTTGTTTTTGATTTTTTGTCTTGCTTTTTTACATATATTTAGAGATGCACAATTTATTGGAACCGTATTGGTTATTGACCAATATTGGAGTGTTTTTTTTTTTTAGGTACGTGATGAATGGGTCCGTTTCTGTTTTCCTTTTCAGGGTTTATGCTTTTTCGTGCCTTTTTATTTAATTTTTTCAATGTTAAACTAGTTTTTCGTAAGCTAGCGTCAACTTTAAGTAAACCGTACGTAAGTTTTTTTCCACAAAAAGTCTCAACACTGTTTTCAAAACACTGTTTTAGAATCCTGCTTTATAGCAACACTGGCTTGACCAATAGCATGAGTTTGGAGGCGGGGCTATCTATAATTTATTTATATATATATATATATATATATATATATATATATTGATACCCTATTGGCTATTGAACAGTATTAGAGTTGGCATACATTGATTAATAACAGCTAAAGGCATAGTTCACCCAAAAATAAATTACTCACCCTTATGTCATTCCAAACCAGTAAGAATTTGGTTCATCTCAACACAAATTAAGATATGTTCGATGAATCCGAGAGCTTTCTGACCCTGCATAGACATGCACATACGGCTACTGAAGTCAATAGTATTGACCATTCAGATTCCACTGATGCCATTTGGTATTTCTCATAGGCCAGCTCTCACCATCTATTTGACTTTCTTCTACTCGTATAAAAGAAAATGCTTTTTAACGTAGGTCGGTTTGACACTGATTGCATCATAGGGCGAGACGGTAGGAGGGAAGGGCCACGTCTTTGCTTGTGTTTTTCTCAGCAAGTGTTTCAACCTCAGCCCCGCTACCCGCCCAACCATTCTGACACCGTTCGGTGTCGAGACATTTCGCTTTGGCTCTTGTTCTCACCACCTGAGACTTCTTAACGCTTTGTCAGATGTGAGCTGTTTGTGCCAAGGCTAAACTTCCGTAAACTGCGAGCATTTGTCAGAATGTTGTTTTTTTTTTTTTAAACTCTGTTCTTTTTTCTTTTTTTACCCCTCCCTATTTCTATCATCAATCTTTCACGCTGCCTGGCTGGTTGGCCACAGTCACTGAGCAGTAAGGAGCTTGTCACGGCTTCAGGGAGTAGAGCACGGGGAGTTTGACTGGCCTCTTGGGTCCTGCTCTTCTGCCTGATGGCTATTAGTCACTGCCAATTACCCACAATTCTTTGCAGGGCCACAGACTAAGCGACCTGGCGCTCTGCTCAGTCTCACGTCTGTCACAGTGCGATTCTCATCATAGCACGTAATCATTGTTTACCTTTGGCAGCCTTCCCAAACAATTCCGCTGTCTTCCATTGGTCGAACAGACAGATAGCTCCGCCCCCCAATTCACTCTCTTAGTTATACTTTAAAATAAATAACATTTAGGAAAAATATTTTGAAGAGAACCAAACCAGTATACGTTGGTGGTTAGCCGTCACGCATTAGCCTGCGCCATAGTGTGAAATCATCAGATAGGACGTACATTTTTCTGGTAAAACCATTGAAGAGGGTTTTGGTACAATGGCTGTTTTTGGTTTTATCGAATTTCAAAGACAGTGGAGAGCGGAAAAAAACATGAGTGAACTGATTAAAGTTTCATTTGGCCCTGTTGAATGGCTCCTGTTGTAAATCAGTGAGGTTCTTTTGTAATGAGAGGTGAATGAGAGATTTGAAATCTCCTCACATGTAAGCTGAGATTTTCATTCCCCAATACCCCCTCCTCCCCAGCTCTCTAAACCACCCACCTACATGCGTTCATGAACGTTCACATTTGGCTCCATCTGTAAAAGTTGTTCTACAAGTCATAATCTGAACGTCAAACCACTGCCGTTTCCAAATTACACAGGTTGTGTTATTTTCAGATCATGTTAGTTACGTCATACATCCCAAATGAATGCAGTTTTATGTAATTGCCATTGTTCTAGTAAATTGTATGTGTATTTAGTGTCATTTCTTTGCACAGTAGCTCCTTTCCGGGTGTTGTCTTTAATAATTAGGCTAAATAAGTGTAAATCTAAAGTTTGTTGGAGTAAGATGGTCAAAAATGGTATCATCGTTATTCTGAAACTTTAAAATTATTGTAGAAGTACAATACATGCTCGTTGGGTAGAAATGTCTTTGTTTCGGTTTCTCAAATGGGTTTTCAGTTAAATCATGAGAATCGAGAACCGCATGTGCTGTGTTTTTAATAAATCAGTCAATGAGATTCACTTATTGACTAAATCAGCTATTGCTTTAATTCATCCGTCTCAAATTGAGAAATGAGTTTTGTTGTAATTATTCTAAGGATTAGAATTCTGTTATTAATTACTCGCCCTTATGTTGTTCCTGTAACGCCCTTATGAACCTGTAAGACCTTCGTTCATCTTCAGAACACAAATTAAGATATTTTTGATTAAATCCAAGAGCGTTTTGACCCAGAAAGGTAGTAAGGACATTGTTAAAATAGTCAATGTAACATCAGTGGTTCAACTAATTTTATGCTACAAGAATACTTTTTGTGTGCAAAGAAAACCAAATTAATCGCATCGTGGTACTCTCGTTACACTGTAAAAAAAAAAAAATTGGTTCAACTTAAAATAAATTGTTACCCCTGCTGACTTAATTTTTAGATTAGTCAGCTAAAATATTCCAGTTGTCACTTAAATTAACATCAACTTAAAATTTCAAGTTGACTAAACAAAAAAATTTAAGGCAGCGGGGTAAAAAAAATTATATTATGTTTAAAACAAATGTTTTTTTGTTTTTTTTTTACAGTGTTGACGCGCGTTGACGACTTACACAGAAGAGAAGAAATCATTAAATAAAGCCATTATTTTTTTCTTTGCGCACAAAAAGTATTTTCATAGCTTCATAAAATTACGGTTGAACCACTGATGTCACATGTACTATTTTAACCCTTGTGCAACCTTATGGACATTTTTGTCCATTTTATTTTATTTTTTTGTTAGTTTTGATAATTTTGCCTGTGTTAACGCTAACTGCATAATTTTTGGCTCAGGTATTTAATATTTCACCCTCATTTCCTTTAATAAACCTATTTTACACTAGGTACAAAAAATACAAAATTAAATTTTTTACTACTTTTTTTTTTTTTTTTTTTTTTTACTAGCCATTTTTCAAGTTTGGCATATAAAGCCAATTTTGGCTTTATTCCTGTTTTCTGCTTATGCATATTATAGAGTAAATTGGATAAATTATGCAGCTATAATTGCGGTAATTGGTATGTTGGTATGGATGTCAGAGTGTGGTTTGTGTGTGTGTCCGAAGTAAAATTTATGTGTGTTTGTGTGTGCGCACCTGTAATGTTTAAGAGAGAAATTATACTGTACTGCACTGTGAATGCCAGCGGAGCTTTGCTTGAATCTAATAGAAAAAGTTTGGTACTGCACCCAAACGAAATCTTACTAAAAGCTCATTTTTTAATATATCAACCTCAGATTTGGAACACAACTTGTTTAGATTTATGCCTTTGATTTTCAATCAATTTTTTTAGTTCAAATTGTTATATAAAATATATATTTTATATAAAAAATAGCTCATAAATCATTTCCATAAACTTAAACCTCTATAACTTTTTTTGGTTTGAGTTTTTTACAACTTTTTTAACTTATAAACAATAATCTGCCAAGGGTCTTAAGTCTGTAACTTCAAATTTTTAGTTTTTTGACATGGACATTTTTGTCTCACATTTGAGGACATTTGCCTCTATGAACCTATGTGTAACTTTTTTTAAATTGACGCAGTAGGGTTAATGATGTCCTTACTACCTTTCTGGGCCTTGGATGCGTCAGTTGCGTTGCTGTCTATGCAGGGTTAGAAAGCTCTCAGGTTTCATCAAAAATATCTGAATTTTTGTCTGAAAATGAACGAAGGTCTTACGGGTTTGAAACCCCATGAGGGTTGATTTGAGCATTGATTTGACATAGAAATCCTTTGATACGTCGTAAATATCTCTCCTGTTATTTCTAAACAATTCAATGTTTTTACTGAATAAAATTAGTTTTTCTTAAAAAAGCTAAAAACCCTGTCCCCAAAGTTTTCAGCAACAGTATACAAAGCGTTAAAATGTGTTTCCCTCCACACTGTACACACGCATGGCTGAGTTTGTTGTTAGCAACCTCTCTTTAGTCATCTAAAACTCCTCAGTCTGAAACCTTTGTCAATGAAGCATCCATGGATGAACTCCTCGCATAGCAAACCAGACAGCCTAACTCACTCTCCCTCTCTCTCTCTGTCTCTATCTGTCTTTTTTTTTCTGTTCCAGTGGGCACCCCATATTACATGTCTCCCGAGCGAATACACGAAAACGGATATAACTTCAAATCTGACATCTGGTCGCTAGGCTGCCTGCTCTATGAGGTAAGGTATAGAAACCCATCCCATCTCTCCCCCTCCTCCGTTTATACACCCCAGCCCGTCCTCTTCCCAAGCTTCTGCCAGCGCTGTTCGTCTCCTTTTGTGAGACGCAATCCTACACCTTGCGGTCTGTCGTGAAAATTACAACATGGTTTTGTACTCAGAGGGTAAATGGTCTCCGCGAAGGATACCTGGAGTATGTTCCCAAGCTGATGAGGAAATTTGAATGACATTTACATGTGTTTTAAATAACATCCACTGCTCTTGGTACGAAATGATACTGACTGCTTTGATTAGGCTTTAATAGCATACGCTTCTCCACGACACAGCCGACCAGGATTCATTAGACTCAGAGCAGCAGTTTTTCCTTTCAGCTAAACTGAAGTCTAAACTGAAGATGAATCTGCAAGGAGGTCAGCTGTGTTTTTTCGGCTCTAATAAATGTTTAGACCTTAAAGGGGTAGATGACGCAAAAATTAACATTTTGTCTTTTAGTCATCCTCGTGTCATTCCAAACCTTTTCAATGAAACACGAAAGGTACATTTGTGAAGAACTTTCATGCTTGCTTTTCAATATAATGAAAGTGAGGCTGTCAGGCTTCTAATGACAAACACCATAAAAGTTGTTTATGTGACTCCAAGTTTTCTGAAGTCATATGGTAAACTTAATTTAATTTCAGTTGCTGTTCATTAATTTTTTACCTCTAGTGATCTTGTCAGCATTAGGGTTAGCAGCGATTGGATCAGTGAGTCATTGAGAACCAAATCAGCTGATTTGTGAATGAATCATTCACATAGTTTTGTCAGCTGGACTGATTGATTTATTAAAAAGATGATTACATTTATTTAAAAGATGATCACATGAGTGATTCATTCACAAATTAGACGTTGCTACTCTTATAAATGCACCAAGAAGAGCTACGATTGATGGGTTTTCAGTGAATAACTACAGATTTTGGTCTGTTTAGATGAACGTAAAGCTTTGGAGAATGTGTAATATGTGAGTCATATGAATCATTTTTATGATACTTCATTATGCTCTTTTGTCATTTCGAGAAGTGGAAGCCAAAATATCCAAATGTTGGAGGTAAAAAAAAATTTGGGCTGACAGCGAATTAGTATGATTCGTAAGTTAATGCCCCCAACCCCAAAAACAGACTAATTTGATTCCATAAACAGTTCAATTAGATTTAACAATAAATTGAATTAGTATGTTGTAAATGTTTACATAGCAGTGATTCTTAGTTTTTTGTGGGAGGGGTTTGACAACAAAGCCCCCCTTTAGTACTTATGTTGTAATCAAAATGTCAAAATATTGTATATCCTAATTTTTGGTGTTTTTTTTTTTTTTCTTTTTAACATTTTAAAGGGAATCCTGGGTATAAAGACTTGGCTTATTATAATGTAAATGATGTCTTTTACTAAAATATGTAGTAGAAACTAGAGGTCTGCACGGGCTTTAAACTGAAGCCCGAACCCGGCCCGTACCCGAGATCGTCTGACCCGACCCGTCCCGAGTGGCACTTTTAAATTTAGAGCCCGAGTGAAACCCGAAATCGGGTTTCACAACGAATAACAATTTTTTTTAAATATGCTGCATTTCGCGATTTGCATGCAACGGCCAGTAAACAAATACAAAGAAACGTTTCATTAAGGCTCACGGATGGTTCAACATACAAGGCAAATAAAGCACTTATAAGTTACGAAATTTTACGAACAACAGGTGCAATGGCAACATAACATTTTATTGGTTGTAACAACAAGATCATAATTCTTTCACTGTGCAGTTTTTCTTGTAAACTGCAATACGTTTTACTGATTGCTGCATCGCAATCATTGCACTCAGCTTGCTTGTTGGGACAGAGATACCGTTAGATCAAAGCAGGCACAAGAGCAAAACGAATTTAGTTTTAAGTACAGCTTATACAACAAACTACACGCACACGTTATAGGATATCCAGCTAGCATGAGCCAGCTAGCATGATTTTAATGCACCACTTGAAAGCAAAGGGTAAAAATTACAGTCATTTTCATCAGTTATGGCTCATTCTGTGTTTTTTTAAATCAAACAGAGATTAAGTGTGGTACAATCACATTTATTTGAATTAATTAACCAGAGAGAGAGCTTTATGAAAGTTGCACAGACCTGTGTCTACAAACAATGTTTAGTTGTGTACAAACGAGTTTAGTTACAGCGATTTTACTGAGAAATAATGTAGCCAGTCAGTATCGATGCTATTTTATTAATAAAAGTTTTTCTGCGCCACGGGATTTCTGTGTTTGCCCTGCGCGTTCTCCGATCTCTATGCAAGTAGTGTGCGTGTGTCAGTGAAATCGTAGCCTGCTGCGTATAGTTTTACTCGGCTACAAACCCGAGCCCAACCCAAATCCGAAGCTATTTGTCAAATATTAGCCCGACCGGAGCCCGACGGGTCCTGAAATTCTCTCGGGATTTGGGTCAGGTAGCAGACCTCTAGTAGAAACCCATGAAAGATTACGTTATTTTAAAATCTGCATTATTTTATACTATGTGGGGTGGCGTTATTTAGATTTTGTAAAATGGTTGCACTCGGTGAGCTACTGGTGCTGTTTTACCGCAGCACAACACAGAAAATAAAATGAGCACAGCTACTAAATGAGTACAGGTGGTGATGGATATACAGTTGAGGTCATAAGTTTTCATACTCCTTGCAGAATCTGCAAAATGTTATTTATTTTACCAAAATAAGAGGGATCATATAAAATGCATGTTATTTTTTTTATTTAGTACTGACCTGAATTAGATATTTCACACAAAAGAGGTTTACATATAGTCCACAATAGAGATAGTTGTTCTTAAGTGCCTTGTTTGTCCAGAACAGTTAAACACCCTGCTGTTCTTCAGAAAATCCTTCAGGTCCTACAAATTCTTTGGTTTTGTGAACCTTTTCCAACAATGATTGTTTGATTTTGAGATCCATCTTTTCACACTGAGGACAACTGAGGGACTCATATGCGACTATTACGGAAGGTTTAAACACCCACTGATGATCCAGAGAGAAAAACGATACATTAAGAGTCAGGGGGTGAAAACTTTTGAACAGAATGAAAATGTGTACATTTTTCTTATTTAGCCTAGATATCGTATTTCTTTTCATTTAGTACTGCCCTTCTGAAGCTACAGAATATGCTTACACATTTCCCAGAAGACAAAATAAGTTAAATGTACCCTGATCTTCAAATTCCAAATGTTTTCACCCCCTCTTAGTGCATTGGGTTTCCTTCTAACTCATTGGGTTTTCTATTCCATATTTCAGTAAAAGACATCATTTACGTTATATTAAGCCATACAGGTCTTTAAATTACTTAAATGGTGTTAAGACTTATGGGCCCACCCTGGAAGGCCCCCTGTTTGAAAACCACTGTTTGTAAAGGTTTCAGTAATGTATCTTAGAAATGCAAGACAAACTGTTTCAGACTGTAGAAAGTAACTGGAATTCATGGATTTTTTTTATTCAGAAAATGTATTAAATTGAGGGGGAAAAAACGACCTGGATATTCTTCAGAAATGCTAATTTTGTGCTTAACGAAAGACAGTTTTTGAAATGACGTCAAGGTGAGCAGATGATGATTTGTAATTTTCAGGGGAACTGTCCCTTTAAGCATTAGACAGTGTGAGATCTTACATAAGATCTTGAGAAATAGCCGATTCCTGTTTAAAAGTGGGCATTTTGTGTATTTCTCTGTGTTTTTGGCCCTAGTTTCCTCTTAACCAGGTGACTTGGGCCACCTGGAATGGGTAGCAGCAATCCGTAAATGACACGGTGCTTGATCCCACGAGACGTACTGGCTACCAAAAAATGGTGTATAAACACACGCAAGCAGGCGCAAATTCACACTCACACAGTGTGGAAATAGACACATTGTTAGTCCGGTACCCGTTCTATCCCTCCAATCCCCTGAGTGTGTTTTTTTTTTTTGTTTTTTTTCCCTTCCCTTCCACTTCGTCTTTTGCCTCTGTTTTTGGGGGGAAGCTTACCAGTAGCTACACCTCCCAAAGTGCCTGGGGCTGAAAAACAACCATCTGAGTTCACCGCTGCTTGGAGACAGTGTTTCTTGGCACTAATTAGTCTCCCATAATGCACCAGGCCCATCAGTGTGATCAGTCCGCCCTGCTTAGCAGTGGCCATGGGTCAGCCAAGTGCGGGGAGAAGGCAAACGGGGAACAGTTGTGATCTCTTAAGCTTCTGTTAAAGCCAGGTCCGGGCTCGGCCTCGAACAGATCGGCGCTGTCGCCCCTCGGTACGCGAAGACTTTCATCTTGTCCCGCTTCCAGCAGGTCACGTGACCTGGAGGAGGCGGGGAGCTGGGAGGTGATGAATTGACATCTGTTTGAGTGACAGATCTGATGATCGGCAAACCCGCCGGCAGTCGCTGTGATGTTACAGTAAAGGAGGACTGCGGACTGTTTTTCTTGCGTTATTACAAAGTTTTTGAGTTTTCAGTTGATCTCAATGTTTATTACAATTGTTTTAACTTTAAAAATGTAAACAACGACAGATTTTGTATTTTATTATGAGTTAGTCTGTATGTGGAGCAATGGCGTGTGCTCAGAAAATTAAGAAAAGCTTATAAAAAAAATAACAGTTTACAGTCAAATTAACCTTTTTTTTTTTTTTTAAGCTTTACTATTTTTTAAATTTAATTTGTGAGTCTGTATGTGGATCAATGGCTTAATTAAAAAAAAAAACAAAAAAAAAAACAATCAAATTACTTTTTATTACTTTGTATATTTCATTTTTTGTTTATAAAATTTCATAAAGAAAACAAAAACTATTAAAATAAAAACCCCAATTTTTATTTATTTATTTATTTACCCAATTTTGGAAAGTTGTATAACGTGATATTTTACAACCAGTCTGAACTAATATAATAAGTTTGTTAAATGGTAATAAGCTGGTTAAAGCAGGTTTTTAATGCTTTTTTTCATCATTTATAATATTTCTTTTGTTATTACAGTTTTGACGTTTTTAATTTATCATCCCAATGTTTATTACAAATTTAAGTAACTTTTAAAAATCAAAAGACAGCAAAGGTTTTATATGCAAATATGAGTTTATATGTGAATCAGTGGTGTATCCAG
>JAHKKF010511821.1:0-17478 GCA_019740295.1 Labeo calbasu
AGCTGCTAATTCGAAAGTGAAAGTAAAATAGGCACGGGCATTTACAAGCTATTTAAAAGCAAAGAAAGTGTGGAAAAGAGGGCAAACTCTAACGAACCTCCCTCCAACTAACCCCCAGGAAAATTTCCTCACCGTCACACCCCTACTGCTGCTGCCATAATAAAGACCCATTTCGAATGTTTAGGTGCTTTTCTTCTCTTTCTGCTCCCAGTCGCTGTGGTGAAGCAGTTTTGAAGTATTTTTCTTTTAAATACTTTCCAGCATTTCAGTAATAAACATGCATGCAAATTACAGCAAAGGTCAACAGTTAGGCTACTGTACAGTGTTCGGCAGTAGACAAAAAGGTATTAAGCACTGAATTTTGAATCCATTTATTCTTGTAAACTCAGAGATGTGGATTCGAACAGCAATTAAATTACCACATGGCCTTGGTGTTTGTCAAAAAACAGTAGGTAATTCGGCCGGGGATGTTTACGTGGGTGGTGAGAGAAAAACACAGACATCCTGGATTCGGACGGCAAATAAATGGTGAAAATCGCTTACGTCCCCATGAGAAACAATTGCCGTCCGAATAGGGCTTTTGACATGATTTGAACTCTATTTGCTCTTCTTTCCTTCTCACAGATGGATACATTTCTTCGCATTGGCAGCTAAAAGACACTTAAATCTTTTTTTGTGGAAATACCAAAACTGTTTTTTTGTTTGTTTTTTTTGTTTGTTTGTGTGTGTGCTTGTGCGTGTTTTGGGGGTTTTGGTATTTGAACACTGATTCAAAGAAGTAAATAAGAGACACAAAAGTAATTAAAGTGCTTATATACCTTTTTTTTTTTTTCGGAGTGAATCAAATATCATGTGAAGTGTAAGAACTTACCTTGCTGAAAAGCAAGGGAAGGATTATGAGATCTAAAGAAATAAAGAGTGACAATAGAAATTGAGTATAGAAAAAATATATAATTTCATTTGTGGCAATATTTTTTCCCATTTCCATTGTTTTATATTAATTAAAGCAACTGGCCTGTTGTGTGCTGAAGAAATATAAATATAAGTTGCGAGTTAAAATTATTTGCTGGGTCTGTTCACTGTTGTTGCTGTTCACTTAGATGCTGGTCCACATATTTGCATTATAACACCTAGATAAGTTATTGGTCAAAGAGTATGTGCTACTGCATTAGGGCACATAAGAACAATATTCCAATTCTTATGTATTGATATATTGGTATTAAATTTATTTGTGCAGGTCTTAAAAATGGTTTTAAAATCTTACATTTGACTTTAATGCTGAAGATCTTTAATTTGACAGATTCAGTCGTAACCTTATTTAACATTTGTAGATGGTCTGAAGCGAAAGATTAAAAAAAAAAAAATCAAAAATATTTTAGAGCTACTTGTATTTATGTTTTTATAATTAGTTTGACAAAATTATGAGAATTATTAGTAGGTCTACAGCACCCCCTAAATAATTACAATGCCTTACCGCAGTGGTTCTCAACTCCAGTCCTCAGGGCCCACTGCTCTGCACCTTTTGTATGTCTCTTTCATTTAACGCACCTGATTCAGATCGTCAGCTCATTAGCAGAAAGATCCATGAACTGAACTGAGTGTGTGAGGTTCAGAAACATACAAAATGTGCAGAGCAGTGGGCCCCGAGGACTGGAGTTGAGGACTACTGCCTTACTGGACAGGCATTAGAACAGGGGAAGGCTGTTGCTGCTGTGTCACACTGAATGTGAAATTCTGTTCTTACATTCTCAAATTAAATTGCATGTTCCAAAACGTAGGATCTAATTACCTTTCAGTCAAAAGTTCACTTCAAGAATGACCACACTGCTGACATATGTTGCTAGCGCAGCATGAGCACGTGTGTTATTTGTCTTAGCGGCAAGACGTAATGCCATAATGTTTCATGCATCCCTAGATTAAACATTTACATGTAGCAGACACTTTTGTCCAAAGCAAGCAGTAAAAATTGATGTAAACATTCTTAGACTCTAACATTCATAGTGTTACAGTGAATACACTCATATTACTTTTGTATCGCATGGTTTTATATTTTAGGAAGAAAAAAAAAAACTTTCTGACATTGTGAGACATTTAGATGCAATAAAATAAAACATACTTTATAATGTTTCACTTGAGAAAGTTTGCATGTTCGAGTCTCAGGTCCAGCAGGGATTGTAGGTGGGCAGAGTGAATTACCAGCACTAAGTAATCTTCTCTGCTGGCTCAAGCCACATGTCGCATCGCATTCTTTTTCTGAGGTAAATTCGGACTTATTCCTCTCAGTGTGTGTTCTTCCAGAAACTAAAAGTAGCCGAGATAAACTTTGTGAAAAGTCTTGCTGCATTGTTTACAGAGGTGATGTGGGCGTTAACGTGCGCACATTCTCACGTGGATGATTGTTATATCAAAAGCTGTTCAGCTTGTGGATGTGATCACATTAAAGATAATGATCTTGGATGGGAAAGACCCATCAATTTACACAACTTTGTTAATTTATTAAAAGTAAAAAAAAAAACAACTGAATTAATAACATTGCATAAATATTCTGGGACACTTGAAATTTAACTCAGGAGCATTCATATCACTTGTAGATGTTACTACACTTTAAGTGGATTCAGTTGAATGAGTATGATTTAGAAAGATCTAACAGCTGAAAATGCATATCAGAGCAAAGACCAAGCCCTGAGGTCAAAATAACTGCTTGTAGATGTCAGAGACAAGATTGTGTCAAGACACAAATCTGGGGAAGAGTTCATGGGAAAAAATAATAAAAAATCTGCTGCATTTAAGATTCACAGAAGCATGTAGGCTCCATTTTCCTTACTGCAATAAGTTTAGAACAACCAGGACTCTTTCTAGAGCTGGCCTCCTGGCCCAACAGAGCAATTGATAGAGAAGGGCCTTGGAAGTTGAATGAGCTCCATGATCATATAGTTCCACTGACAGGACAAACTTACAGAAGGACAAACATCTCTGCAATACTCCATGATCTGGGCTTTATGGCTGTGTGGCCATACTTAAGGAAGATTCAAGAAACCTTAGAATTAGAATTAGAATTAGAATTAAAAAAAAAAAAAAACTTAAAGGGTTTCCTGGTCTGATGAACCTCATGTATGAAGGCAACCAGGCACTACTTATCACCTGCAGAGTACCATCCCAACTGTGTGGTGGTGGCAGCCTTATGCTGTAGGAGTATTTTCCAGCAGCAGGGATTTGAGGACTCATCAAAGTAGTAGGAAAGCTCAGCACAGCAAAATATAGATAGCCTTAATAAAAACATACTCCAGAGCATTAAGAAGCTCATACTGTGGAAAGAAGGTGTACCTTTAAATTACCTTTAAAAACAGGTAATTTAGCTAAATTATGTAATGCATGGAACAGTTTTGACACTATATTAATTAATTTGCTAAGGTTGTTACACAGTGATACACAGAACAATTGCGTGAAATGTGCTTTATCATAAATAAATCTAACTGCACAGGGAACAAAATATCCCTAATATCTCCACATTAAGTGATTCCAAAAACACAGTAAAGCATAATCTGTATTCATATACTTATAGACTCACTTTTCATATTCATTGCCACATATGCAGAAAGTCTAGAACTTTCCCCCAATCCTGTGCCCTCATCCCATGGAGTCTTTCCCATATTATCTGCATATTTCTAGGAGAAGTGGCCTAAATAATCATGTGGTCATTTTGTTTCATTAGTGTTGTTTGCTTGGATCCCCCAGCCAGGACACATCATTAGATGGATAGTCATTCTTTCTGACCTCCTTTATTTATTTAGGTCTGTCTTTTTTGATTTATAATAAAAGTCTGTCATGTTTTGAGTTTCCAAGAAAGATTGATAAGATTAATAAGGATACTGTTGTGCTTTGGGTGAATTGTGAAAGAAGCAAGTGCAAGTGGAAAAAGAGAAAATTCTGAATATACAGTCATAGTTTATGCAGCACCTGTAGAATCAGTCCCTTTAGGAGGATAGGCTATTTCGGAGAGGCTAGCAATAGAAAGCTAATTTTGAAAGCATAAGATCCCACCCTCCTTGCAAATCACTCTCCAAAGCCACACTTCCTCCAAAACACATGAACGCACACAAGCAGACCAGAGGTTGGTGACACTATCAAATTACTTCATGTCTCATTCACCAATGAGAAAACATTACAGTACAAAGTGCATATTACAATGATAATGCCTTCCATTCTCGCTTGGTCTACAATAGCATAATGGAACGCGCTGATGATGTATAATTTCTGTGCAAACAGGGTGTGTGGTGGTATGCAAATGCATATGTTGACAGGCAGGTTGGACAGCCTATCGTAGCCTTCGAGCCTATGCCTTCAACAGATAATATAGATACATATAAATACATTTAGTCCACCTAGCTCAGTGATTGCTATTGGGATTTCAACCAGCATAACAAAAAACCAAATGACCTACCCTGCCTTTAAAAACCAGCTTCACAGTAATAAACAGAAAAAAGAGAATCGCTAACTTCATCAAATATGAGACATATCAAATTCTGCTGTAAAGCATCCCTACTAGATTAAATTAAAAGATGAAATATTCTTCTAACTTTATTCTTTGATGTCTTTATCTCTTGCAGAGGAATTGAATGGGTTAGTTTGACTAGTTTTCTGTCCTTCGCCACCTCTGTTCCCAACAACCTTGGACTTGTGAGGAATGAACTGCAACATGTGGACTTGCGCACAGGTAAAGCACACACACAGACACATATATTACACACTTATGTTTTATTGTGATTGAACAAATCGAAAAAAAAACCGAACAAAAAAAAACAAAAAACAAAAAAAAGATGACTTTACTTAGTTTCAGTGGTATTTTGTCATTCAGGCATCTCTTAGCATCGTGACTTTTTTTTTTTCTTAAATGGACAGTAATATGTTTAATCATGCCAGATAGCTTGACAAATATGCTATTAATAATATTATTATATTAATATACAAATTTCTTTGTGCACTAATTATATAAAACTACATGGGGATATAAAAATACAAGGGACTCCTGAATTTTGTTTTGTCTTGCCTGTGTTTGTTTTGTATCGGTTTTGCATGTGTTGTAGTTTTGTTTCTTAGTTTGTATTTGTTTCCATGACTTCTCTTTGATTCGAAATGATTTCAGTGATTTGGTTGAATGTGTATATAAACCCTGTTTCTTGTTTGTTCAGTTCAGCTCTGTTGGCTGTTCTGTTCACGTTCCTGTGACTTTCAACCAAACATGACAATTGTTCAATTGTGAACTGGTTCTATGCATTTATTTGTTATTCAAACTGATGGAAACTGATATTGCTAATCAATTTGTTTTTTTTTTTTTTTTTTTGGTATCTCTCAAGTCAGCAGCACTGATCATCAAGCAAAAAATATACAATTATTGTTTGATACTTTACCATGCAACAGTATTTAAGCTATCAAGAATCCTGTTGCAATTTGACATCAGCTGTGTCTTGCAATTATTCTGAACAAGTTTGAAGCGATTCAGGTAAACATAAGAGGTAAATGTCAAAGAATGTGCCTTTTCCTAAAAAAAAATAAATAAATACATAAATTCTAAAAGAAATGCCGTTTTCGTCAGGCTGACTGGTACATTTGCCCACAATGGGCCTCATTCATGAAATACAAACAAAACAATTTTTTGTCTAAGTCATTCATAAAGCCGTTTTGGCATAAACCTTGGAATTTGTGAAAATGTTTGTATTTTCAAAATGTTCGCAAGAAACGTTCAACTGTTCCCTGTGTTCTGTGTTATTTTTGGCTGAATTTTGATGCCCTGCGATAATAATAATAATTGCTCACTTTCTGTATTTAATCTATTCATAATTTTAATGAAAGTGTTTGCCTACTTTTCATTTAGGCTTTTTAGACCTCTAAGCATCTGTATAACAGAATTTGTTCAAAAAAGATTGTTCACACAATGTACACAATAGTTCTCACTCTTTTTCTCTCTCTCTCTTCTTTTTTTTTTTGTTTTTTGTTAGCATTGAGTGCCTTGCGTGTCTCTTAATTTTTCTTAAATCCATTAACTCAGAATGCCTGGTGGTTTATTGCTTGTGTTACATGAGAAAAATGAGTTTTGTCTACCTCATGTAGGAGATTTTATGTGGGTACGGTTCGGGTTGTGTTTTTTTATGTCAAACAGGTCAGGTCAGGTACGGGAGTTAGTGTTGCTGTCGGATTACAGGTCTGGTGTTTTGTTAATTGCTGTGGGTTTATCAAACTAGACCCATGCAGGACTCTGGCTGGTAGCCTTATTCCTAAGCTTAAAATGTGTTGTACCAGAAAACCTTTGAACTTTGCTCCATTTGACTGAATCTGGGCAGACAGTATATCCCTGTACACTTCAGAGTTCTTCCGACTCTGTCACATCATCGTTAAACACCAGTAACCCAGTGCCACTGGAAGCCATGCATGCTCATGCCATCACACTGCTCCACACTGCTGTTTCATGATGATGATGTATGCTTTGGATCATGAGCTGTTTCGAGCCTTCTCCATACTTTTTATTCCTGTGATTCTGTTACAGATTGATCTTAATTTCAGCCATCCAAAGAATGCTTTTCCAGAAGTGGTCTGGCGTTTTTAGATGTTTTTTTGGTAGTCTAATCTGGCCTTGTTTGCACCTTGTGTTGAACTCTCTGTATTTGCTTTTGTGAAGTATTCTCTTGATTGTGTACTTTGACAGTGACACGGCTAATCTGTAAAAATAATATTCCCTTTTTCAAATCGAGCCATTCTCAGATGCCTGTCGTTGTGGCGTCACACCGACAGAGGCCGCTCCCACGATAGTTGATTGACATGAGCGTCTTACCCAAGATCAGTTGTAACAGTCCAACCTCCATGTTTTGATGCCGGAGCAGGGATGTAAGTTACACAAGAATTGAGGGATTGAGGTGTTATGTTGCTGGATGTAATAATGAATGTAATAATCGTCATTTACTCCCGACATCTGAGCTGCTGAAGATGCAGTGGATTACATTTGTTTGTGAAGGGAATGCGTCTTCACATCATTGGATTGGATCAGCATGCATCTAAATCTATTTTTATTCCAAGTAATCCTGTTGTAGTATCTTTCATTTCACCAACATGTACCAGTGGACGGGCCAAAAAGGCTGCAGGCAGTTTTGTGCTGACTGTATTCATCTCTGTTATGTAATGAAAACCCTGTAGTAGTAAACAAGTCATTTTGGCAGCTTGGTTTTAATAAAAACTGTTTTTGGGCTAATAGTTTTGCACTAATAGAGGACTAAAGTTTTCAGGTTCTGAAATGTTACCCCTTGTGTCAGGATTTGACTTCATGACTCCTTTAAACTTTTTCATTTAATTGATTCAAGACTTTAAGCAGTGTCAGATGTTTTGCTTAATTTTAAAGTCCTTGTTTTAAGCAATGACTACATATTTTTCAAGCAAAATGAAATAGTATAAACTGCCCACTCATGTTTCTTTGTCACAGTTCTGCCCTGCATAAGCTATATTGTTAACCCAATTAATAAATTCTACAGGGACTTTTACAAACCTGTTCTTTTTAAATAATAAACTCTTTCTGGATAATAAAAACCCATGGAGTTTTACTCAGCAGCTGTAACTGCTTTTGCTTGGTTTTCCATTAAGCTGTCTGGATGGGAGGCCCAGTACAAATTCATATAAACACACTACAGTCACAGTGAGTTGCGGCATATGAGAACGAAGGTGTTACCATATTAGGTGGGTTTAGAGTGAGTCCAGGATGTTACTACATACAGTTTAATTAACAATGAGAGTATCGGTTGGTCAGATTAGTGTGTTAAAATAGTTATAAGATGCACAGTACTGATGTAGATTTGATTGTGATTGAGTTGTTTGTGAGTTTACATGTTGTGATGCAGCAACCTTACAATAAATAATTTCTGTGAAAAGTATAGAAACATGTTACTGGCCCTTTAAGCCACCACAATGTTTGCTACTTATTTAAAAAAAGTAGTTAACCAAAATGTCTTTTACCACCCCATGTAAAGGTGGATTTCTGTAAATGGGAAAATTGCAAGTAATACAGGCCTACCTTAGTTTTCTAACACATATTTACTTTGTCTCTATAGTTTCCACATTAATGTCACAAATAAAATGTTTGAAACTTATATTTAATACTTTGCTGATGCATTTTAACAGATCATGCATATCCGTAATTCGTCCGCCCCTCTCTTCTCTCTGTGGAATGCTGATCTTGTTTACTTTAGCCGCATTTAGCTGCGGTTAGCCGCTAAACTTACTAACTACCACGTTATAAGGAAAGGCGATCGCAAAGATTCATAAAAAAACGCTTATACACACTTCTGTTGTAAGTGAAGCTGGATCATGAATGATTCGCGCGAACATAGACGGATATATGTAGATCGGGAGGCGCATTCCCTTCACAAACAAATGTAATCTACTGCATCTTCAGCGGCTTAGATGTAGGGAGTAAATGACGACCACTATGTTCATTATTACATCCAGCAACACAACACCTCAATCGCTCAATCGGAAATATTCTTGTCTAACTTACATCCCTGCTCCGGCATCGAAACAAGGAAAGTTGCTGGACTGTGACAGCTGATCTGAGGTAAGAGCTTATGTCAATCAACTATCGTGGGAGCGGCCTCTGTGGGTGTGATGCAACAACGACAGGCATCTGAAAATTGGCTCGATTTGAATAAGGAGATATTATTTTTACTGATTAATTAAAGACCACTGCATGGATTTTTATCATTATAGGGTAGATTTGTACATACACTGCCAACACACATTAATGTTCAAACAACATGAAAAAGTGAACTTAGCATTCGATGACCCCTTTAAATCATTCCCTCACATTAGTTAAAATGTGAGAGCACAGTATTTGTTTTATTTCACTTTATGATTTAATTAAAAAAAAAAAAAAATGACCAGGGCATGTTTGTTATTGTACAGATTCTTGAATTTGTTAGGGTTAAAATGTGGGCTAATACCACACTGACAAACCGTCACACCCTACTTATGCAATGACCCAACAACAATGTAACCACGTTATTAATATTTACAAAAAAAAAAAAAAAAAAGATAAATAAATAAATAAATCAGTCAATCAGTAAATAAATACATAAATAAAGCTGAACATTTTACACGTAATCAATATTTTGTGCTTTCTCTCTCAGGGCGCTGCTTTGCATTTAGAGGTGAGCGTGGAAATGATGAACCAGCCATTGAAATGATTAAAGTGTCACATCTGAAGTGAGTAACATATGTTTTCCAGTTGCAAACATCTCGGTGAGGAATTATTTCTTAAAAGGTGTCTAAAGTGTACTTTAACCACCTGTGTACTACTGCAGTACAGTACTTCAATTAGGGGAAATCCTGAGTGATTGTTTGCAATGCAATTTATTTATTTAGCCATTATTTCAAAACTATCACCTTTTGCACTTTCCAAACTGCAATTTGAAACTGTTCAATCAATCATCAGTAAGTCAGCAGTCTGATGGACACATGGTGGTAATGAGGACTTTTCACTGGTCCTCACTAGATAAAACATTTTATTAATTTAATGTTTCTTTGAGAAGTAGGTTTAAGGGTAGGGGTTGTGTTAGGGGATAGAAAATGCCATTAACCTGATAGAAAAGTAATAGAAGTTTATGCAATGTCCTAACTAATATAGTGAAACAAGTGTGCGTGTGTGTGGTTTGGTTTGGTCTGGTTTATATATACTGGTGGGGACTTAAACCTGAATGCACACCAACTCATGGGGACTCATGTCACGGTGGGGACCTAAATTGAGGTTTCCATGGGTACAAAAGCTTATAAATCATACAGAATGAGTTTTTGACAAAGTAAGAATGTAGAAAGTTTCCTGTGATGGGTAGGTTTAGGTGTAGGGCGATAGAAAATATGGTTTGTACAGTATAAAAACCATTACGCCTATGAATAGTCCCTACAAGGATAGCTGACCAGATGTGTGTGTGTGTGTGTGTGTGTGTGTAAATTACTTTTGTTTGTACAGTGTCTATCTACTAATTTTGAAGCTGTGAGTTTAGGTAATTTAACAACAGCAATGTTACTCCCTCGTTGCAATAAATAAAATAAAAGCGTGGCATTGACAATATTTTTCTGTGCTCTTGGATAGTTCTGTGATCTCTATGTGCAAGTGATGTGTGTGCATATGCTTCAATAAAGGCTGTGCATTAATATAAAACGTTAATTAAACTGTAAAATTTATGGGATTTTTAACCATTAAAAGACTGTAAAAATGCTAAAATAAAAACTTATTAATTGATTACTAGTAATTCATTATATACTGTGAAAAACAAGACATTTCTTGTAATTACTGTATGTAATTACTTACAGTATTATTTCTTACTGTATGTGTACATGGGTCTTCTTTAGGCAGTACCTGGTGGTGGTGTTCAGAGATAAACCTCTCGAACTCTGGGATGTCCGCACAGGAACCTTGCTGCGTGAGATGGCCAAGAACTTCCCTACTGTCACTGCCCTGGTACTGTATCAAACTCACAATGTGCCATGTTCCTTATAGTGTTTGTTCTTAAAACATTTCATTGTTTTGAACTATGGGTAAAATATGAGCTACCTTGAAATTGCAGCAATTGAGATGCTTTTGAAGCACACTGAAATCGAGCACATAGGAAAATTGGAAGTCTGTATGTACAAATGATGTATGTGCGTGTGCTTCCATGTAGGCTGTACATTGCTATAAAACATTGGTTAATTTGACTGAGACTGGCATGGCCAGGGTGAGTGGAGTACAGGTCCTGGAGGGTAGGCAGGGGACACCAACAATCTTCTCCGCAGTCTGGACTTTCCACTGTAGTCTTCTGATGTCTGAATTTGAACCAAACCAGACAGTTATAAAAGTACATAGGGACTAGTAGAACTGGATAATGAGTTCTTGTGACAGATTGAACTTCCTCAGCTGGTGAAGGAAGTACAAGTATAACCTCACCTGGGCAGCTGGTAAAGGAAGTAGAGCCTCTGCTGGAAATCGGAATTCGGAAAAAAATACAGTAGGGGTCCAACATCTTGGGTTCTTGGACCCTCATAATAACATCCTAGAACAGAGTCAGTTAAAGTCAAACAAGTCTATTGCAGCATCTGTCTGCTCACACTGCATCAAAGGTTTCTTTTTGCATGTTGTTTTGCTGCAGTATTGAGCATTATAATCAATCATAACAATCTGGAGATTTCAGTTCCTCAAAGGCTACCGGTTAAAGGTTAAATCCTTCAAGACCGCCTTTATCCCCTCTTGGGATCTCTCTGTAATCTTGCTGGGCCTACAGAGAGTTCTTTTTCAGTCCCTGGAGTCAGTCGAGCTAAGTTCTGACACCAAAGTTCCTATTACCCCTTTTAGGGACCAAGTGGTGAACTTGCAAGAACTGCCCCAGGAGGAGGCAAACCCAGCCTTGGCATTGCTGTGTCCAGTATGCGCCTTGCCTATATATGGACTGCACACAGAGCTTCAGCTCTGAGCAGCTCTTTGTCTGTTTTAGTGGAAAGAGGAAGGGGAAGGTGTCACATTCTCCTAAACTCTAGCAAACAATGTCTCTCTAACAAACATTTGTCGAGAAGGAGGCTGAGTGACACCCAATACCTGGGGCAGTCATGGCCTGATGGTTAGCTGGGAGAGCTGGGCTTGTAACCCGAAGATTGTAGGTGGGGGGAGTGAATGCACAGCGCTCTCTTCCACCTTCAATACCACGACTGAGGTGAGACCCTTGAGCAAAGCACTGAACTCCCAACTGCTCCCCAGGCACCGCAGCAATATGGCTGCCCACTGCTCCGGGTGTGTGTTCAAAGTGTGTGTTTTCACTACTCACTGCTGTGTGTGTGTGCGCACATGGATGGGTGAAGAGCACAAATTTAGAGTATGTCGCGTCACTTCACTTTCACTTTGCAAAATTGAATGATCTCCAGATTGAGCCAGTTTCATTCTGAGTGTTAGGTATGCTTTTTGTCCACGTAAGTTCACTGGGACGGTGAACCATGGATGTATTTTATCCTCTGGCACCCTGCGGCTGTCGAATTCAGTGGAGGAATTAACAATTTTGTAATTTTTAATACCAAATGATGTATTGTCCATAGTATGGTTTTCCTGTACGCTCTGTTCTACACAGTCACTGCATTTGTGAAAGCCCCTCCCTCTTCAGTTAGGACCTCAGTAATTTATGTCCATATACTTCCCAGATTGTAAATCTATGTGATGTACTCTCTACATTGTGTTCCCTTTGAGCAGGATATGGCCTCCGTAGTGTTCTTTTCCTGCACCTCTGTGCTAAAAGAGAGAGAAGGAAAGTCAAAAACAACTGAGTTGACTTATTCACATTGTAATGGTATACACTTTGTTATGCCATTTTCCATAAAAAAAAAAACCCTAGTCGAAGTGACTGACAGATAGGGAATGTCTTTATTACTATACCTGTAACCTCCCTTTCCTAATGGAGGGAACGGGACGTTGTGTCCCTCCTGCCACAACACTAAACAACCCACTAAATGGCCAGGACATGCTCTTGCCTCCTCAACAGTAACCTGAATGCGTAGATGCATGCCACCTCCATTTATACCTGTATGTATGGGAGAGTGGCACATACAAATTCCACTTGCCAGTTTTCAATGTTCTTTTTTTGTTTGTTTGTTTAAGTATCACCGGTGTTTGGGGCTCCCAAGTGCCTAGGATCATTACATTGACACAATGTCTATAGTCAGTACTAGTAACCAAGATGTTACTTATGTTTCAGTGTGACTCATGATAATGTTTATATATGTGTAAACAGGAGTGGTCTCCTTCGCATAACCTTAAAAGTCTGAAGAAAAAGCAGCTTGCGGCACGAGAGGCCATGGCCAGACAGACCACCCTCGCTGATGCTGAGCAGAGCAGTGTGGAGTCCTCTGTTATCAGGTCTGACTGCCCAAAATGACTGCCTGTCATCATTTACTGGTCGTCTTGTTGTTCGTTCTTCTGGGGAACAAAAAAAAGAGATTTAGTGAATAATGAAAACAAATAATGGCCAAGGCCTGTCAAGCTCCAAAATCTACATTAAAGTAGCATAAAATTATTATATGTAAATCCTACATTATATTTCAAATCTTCTGAAGTACAGATAGCTTGATAATTAACTTGGTTGTTTATGAGCTCAATGCTGAAATGTAAGTTATTTAATAAAAAAAACTTCCTCTCTGCTGCAGCTTAAATGTTATTTTTGCTCATTTAAACTTGGTGCATGAAGATGCTTTGAACCATGTTTGATGACACTGATGCCAAATAGCAGTGGTTCTCACATGTAATGACTAGTCATGCCATGCAGTGGCGTCACTAGTGGGAGGAAAAGGGTGACAGAGTGTGTAGGGCCCAGAGGTTGACTGGGACACAGAAAGGGTGGCCCCCATTGCAAAGGGCTCAGAATTCCTATTGACGCCACTGGTGCATGACAAGTTTGAATATGCTGAAGTATGAATGAGATTGGGAAAACTTTCAGTGAATAACTTAAATTGTAGTCTGTTTGTTTAAAAATAAAGAAATAAAAAGTGTGACTTTTTTTATAAGCGTGACTTTAGAACACAATAAGGAATCTAGCACAAGTTGGATGGGCTGCTTTTTTAATTTTTTTTGCCATTTCAGAGTTCTACCATAAAAGTTTCCATTATTGTTCTATAGAAAATGGTTGACAGTACATTCTTCACCATTTCTCCATTTGTGTTCCATCGCAGAAAGAGAGAAATACAAGTTTATAGCATTTATAACACAAGTTTATAGCATTGATTCAGAAATCAGTCTGAATTCTTAACAGTACTCTCTGTTGTTGTTTGTCAGTCTGTTGCAGGATGCTGAGAGCAAATCTGAAATGAGTCAGGGAATATCAGCTCGAGAACACTTTGTGTTTACTGACACAGATGGCCAAGTCTATCACATCACCGTTGAAGGCAACACCGTGAAGGATGGGGCACGTATTCCACCTGATGTGAGTGCCTTTCATATGGGTTTTACATCCTGTGTATGAGTTACTGTTTTCTGTTCACAAAAGTATAAAAGGTTTGTCACACAGATTTGATTTGCTGTTTGGTGAAAAATTCAAAAAGGTCAGTATGAACCAGGGCTTAAAGTAGAAGTCCACTTCCATAACAAAAATGGACAGATAATGTACTCACCCCCTTGTCAGCCAAGATGTTCATGTCTTTCTTTCTTCAGCCATAAAGAAATTGTTTTTTTTGTTTTTTTTTGAGGGAAACATTTCAGGATTTTTCTCCATATAATGGACTGCAATGGTGCCCCGATTTTGAACTTCCAAAATGCAGTTTAATTGCGGCTTCAAACGATCCCAAATGCGGTTGTAAACGATCCCAACCCGAGGAAGAAGGGTCTTATCTAGCGAAATGATAAGTTATTTTTTTATCTCAAACGCTCGTCTTGTCTTGCTCTGCCTGAACTCTTGTGTATTCTGGCTCAAGACAGTTAGGGTATGTCGAAAAACTCCAATCGTATTTTCTCCCTCAACTTCAAAAATCATTTCAAAATCATCCTACATCGCTGCAGAACTACCAGTCTTTGCAAGGTGAACATGCAAAGAAGATCAAACACCCTTAACAAAAAAGGTAAAATAGCGATATAGGGCAATTTTGAAGTTGAGGGAGAACATGAGATGGGAATTTTTCTACATACCCTAACTGTTATGAACCGAAAAAAAAAGGCAGTTCAGGCAGAGCGAGACAAGACGAGCATTTGACATTAAAAAGTATATAAATTGTATTATTTTTATGAAAATAACCGATCATTTCGTTAGATAAGACCCTTCTTCCTCGGCCTGGGTCGTTTACAACCGCATTTGAGATCGTTTGAAGCCGCATTTAAACTGTATTTTGGAAGTTCAAACTTGGGGCACTACTAAAGTTCACTATATTTGGAAAAAAATTCTGAAATGTTTTCTTCAAAAAAACATAATTTCTTTACGACTGAAGAAAGAAAGAGATGAACATCTTGGATGCCAAGGGGTGAGTACATTATCTGTCAATTTTTGTTATGGAAGTGGACTTCTTTAAAAATGAAAAAAAAAAAAAAAAATTAAATCGGTTCACTCCAAGCAGAATTTTAATGTTTCTGTTCCTGCGTTCCTCAGTATTATTACCTTTCTGAGTTTTTTTCTTTGGCAATAATAATAATTAATAATAATAATAATAATAATAATAATAACAATAATATTAAATTCCAGCGTTTTCTTTATTTAAAAATAAAAATAAAGTCTTGATCTGGTAGCCTATCTTACGCTTAGTCATAGCCAATACAGCATCATCTTGTATTAAACAGAAAAAAAAACTTTCAACACTTTAAAGACATTAAAGTATTTTTTCAAGATATTTAAAAATGTTTGCTGTATGGTTAAAAAAAGGCTACTTGCATAAAATTGCTTTCTGAGAGAAAAAAAAAAAAAAAATATATATATATATATATATATTATTACATTCAGAAATAATGTAGAATAAAATACCGGTAAGCAAAGCAAAATGTTTACAAATATAAACACAACTAGGCTATTTTAGTTCCATTCCCTCCACAACAAATCCTTCAAAGGTAACAGTATTTAGGCTAAATATAAACGTCAAACCATTACAAATTAATTTAAAAGTGAAACTGAAGCCTGCCTTTCTCATTCTGCACGAATCTAAATGTTTACATATTCGGGATCTTGATGCTAAAATATTGTTTATTAGCCGATGTAAACAATATG
Organism: Labeo calbasu; assembly: GCA_019740295.1. Classification (NCBI taxonomy): domain Eukaryota; kingdom Metazoa; phylum Chordata; class Actinopteri; order Cypriniformes; family Cyprinidae; genus Labeo; species Labeo calbasu. The sequence continues at coordinate 15,732 of JAHKKF010511821.1, forward strand.
CTTTGCATTTCACTCGCATTATCGATATAAAACACCCTTCACGTCGGCAGTATTAGCAGTGAGGCGGTGGTTACGCTGAACACCACAGACTACGGCTATTTAAATTGAGTAGTGTAAAGTTTTATGTTTCTTTAACTGTATTTTATTTTGATAATGAACAGGCTGTAATTTCAAGTTAGCAAAAACATATTGTGTGTGTATGTGAGGTCACATTTGCATAGGCAGTACTACTTGAATTTGTGATTGGTTGACTACAAATATTAAATGGAATGATAAAATAACATTATTAACCGGTTTAATGGCTATTAAAATTTTTTGATTATGTTTAGTTAAATTTGATTTCGTTTCTGGTTATGTTCCTGTCAAAATTTTGTTCGCTGCCGTTTTTATTTTCGTTTCTTGAACCGGTTCAGAGCCCTGGTACAGACACACTGTTCAACAAAACCTCAAAAGATTGAAATATAGCATTGCAAAGGCATGCAGTATTAAACGTATTAAATATGATGTTGATATGATTAAATCTCTAGGAGTGGTTTATTAAAGTACAACACATGGAAATGAAAAAAAACAACACAAAAGTTGCAGAGAAAATTCAAAATGGCTCACTTTCTGTTGGCTTTATGGTATGGCTCTAAGGCTACGTCTACATTAATCCGGATAAATTTGAAAACATTTGAGTTTTCATTTTAAACGCTCTCCGTCCACACTAGTGTTTTTGAGCATTTTCCATAAGTTTCTCATCCACACTGAAACATTAAAGTGAACAAAATGACTTGAAAAAAGATGTTCATTTTGCTGAACGAGACTCAAAGTTCCAAGTCGGTAAAATGATCCGAACTTCCCATTATTACTACGAATCACGTCCAAGTTCGTCGTCTGTGTACTCCGGCTCAAAAAGGTAGAGAATGGCGAAAAATTCCGTCTTATTTTCTCCTACAACTTCAGAATTGTACCTTTTTGTTTGTAAGCAGCGTTTGACTTGTCTTTGCACATTCGCTTTGTAAACACTGGGTCTGTAGTTCTGCACACATTCCGCGTGACCTTTTAAAGTGATTCAATAGTACGTAGTGTCGTAAACGCGCATCCCAGAGCCTGTGCTACACAAGCTTTTGTGCTTAAAAAGTATACAAATTTTTATTTTCCGAAAAAAAAATATTACCCATCGTTTCGCTAGATAAGACCCTTCTTCCTCGGATGGGATCCTTTAGAGCCCTTTGAAGCTGCATTAAAACTACATTTTGAAAGTTCAAAATTGGGGCACCAATGAAGTCCATTATATGGAGACAAATCCTGAAATGTTTTCCTCAAAAGCCATAATTTCTTCACGACCGAAGACAGAAAGACATGAACATCTTGGATGACAAGGGGGTCTGGCTTAATGAAAACCCCCAACACCTCCGCCCCTAGTACCCATGTCTAAGTCTGTTAAATTTCATCGAAACATCTAGAACGAGTATTGACATTTGATGCATTGTTATGACATTTTTTAAGATATCAAGAATTCTTTTGCAATTTTACATCAGTCGCAGGGCTTAAAAACGAAAAAAAATCCATTCGGTTCACTCCGAGCAGAATCGATATTATAACGTTTCTGTTCTTGCGTTCCTCATTAAACAATACGTTCCGAAAACGGTTTTCTAGAAAAAATACCGGTTAATAAACGTTATTTTATTACACGGCGCGATAGATAGATAGATAGATAGATAGATAGATAGATAGATAGATAGATAGATAGATAGATAGATAG
>JAHKKF010511822.1:0-24047 GCA_019740295.1 Labeo calbasu
TCTATCTATCTATCTATCTATCTATCTATCTATCTATCTATCTATCTATCTATCTATCTATCTATCTATCGTTCTATATCGTTCTGTATCGTTCTAAAGAATTATATCTATCTGTCTGTCCATCTGCCCATTATTCTATCTATCAATCTAGTGGTCACGCTATGCTATCTAGAAGACCTATAAACCTGAAAATCTGAAAGATTTTAATGTGTTTCCAAAACTTTCAAATCAGGCTTTGTCATAGCAATATTCAAAAACCTTTATTATTTATTAATTTATTTATAGAATAAATGTATTTTTGAATGACATTTTAATTATACTATCCATAATAGACAATGTACAATTGTGCATCCATAATATATTCATTAATATAAATATATTGGATTTATTTCTACATCCTGTTTGCTCCCTCAACTCAAATTCAAGATGTTTATGAGTGTGTGTGTGTGTTTGTTAACAGGAAAATGATGACAGCTTGTCATCCTCCAGAAATGTGCTAATATGGTGCGTTCTTAAATTTGATTAGTGATTATGCTTGGACTTTTCTGTTGTTTGTTTTACTGTTGAGCCCATCTCCATTTGATCAAACTTTTCAGGACAGACAAATCATCTTGTCATCTTGATCAGTTTTTCACAAATCCAATATTTGGATTGGTTGTTTATTAATCTGCAGCAGTATTAGGACAGATCCTGGGCAGATGGCTGTATAATTTCATTATTTCCCAGTTCCTTGCCATACTGGTGCAAAAACAGAGAGGCTTGGCTGTGGTGCGCAGTTCTGGCGGGGATGTCAGCTCAAGGTCGAACTTAGCCTCATTTGCTTCTCATTAAGCAGTTCCAGGCATGCCCGGTCCCACTTTATTTCCCCCTATTAGAAATGAAATTTGCGTGCCAATGGCACATGGAAAGTAAACACTAATTTTGTTTTTGTCATTTTTTTTTTCTCGATGAAGGACTTTGTATTTAGCAAGGCGGAAGAGCCACTGGAGGTCCTCAAAGATGATGAGGTGTGTTCAATCGCTGCTCTGCGTCCCACCTTCCTGGAAGTCAAGCACCTTTCCCACAGGCTCAGGCTGAGAGGAGCGTTTCCATGGATACGCAGACTCACTGCGACATGTGACCGCTGGTAAATTCTGATCAGGTCGCTCGCTTTTTCTCCGTTCCTGTCCCTCTCTCGCTCTCTATTTCCTCTGCTCTCTATTCCCTCCCTCCATTCCCAGCCTTACCTCTGAGCCTGGGAGCGGAATTCTGGGAACATTTTTCCATGTGAAACGCCGAGCACCAGTCGAGGGGTGTGACGCCACTGCATTGTTTTAGCCGGCGAAAAGAGGAACCGCGCGCGATGAGGCCAAATCCTGTCCACTCCAAAAAAACAGCCACTTTCTCACACTGGCTTCCTTCCTCGCTGGACAGCTCAAAACAATCCCATAGTCGTAGGGTCCGAGGAGTGTGAACGAGGAATCAGCCGCACAGAGAGCAAAAGGGAAGCGGGCCTTTTTCTATCGGTTTATGCAGACTGTTTATGAGCCATTGAAAACAAACAAAGGGGCAACACTACTCATGCCCCCCCTCAACAGCCGCCAACTGACACCCACACAACAAAGAGTGAACGGGCATTATATCACCGCGAAACAACTAAGCCGCTCGGATGCTGGATATTTTTTTCACTCAAGCTGTCTTGTTGCAAAAACAATGAAAAATCCTTATCATGAAAAACGGTCGGCTGTTCTTGAGGGCAGACTTTTTTTTTTTTTGCCTTTTCAGTGTTCAGCTAAAATAACATGTATTGTCACCTGGGAAGTTGCAGAGATGTAACTTTCTCTGTGCATATGAATTTTCTTCCATTCATTCTTAATAATAAAACATTTATTTTTTTATACTTAGTTTTTTTTAAAACTTACTAATCACTTTTTGAATCAAGGTTCTGATCCATTAGGTATCAGGGTAAAAATCATTACTCTCTTTTTAAAGTCTTTAACTTTTCTGGTAAAGCACATCTGTACGAATTCTTGTGGCATTCTAGCAATTAAGAGTGGGGGCCGGAGGGGTCTACAGATCCAATCAGAGACATGAGGCATTCCCGCTCACTTGCACATGAGGTCTGACTTTTCAGTGAGGTCAGGAAACCGTCTCATCTATGAGGATAGATTCGGCGGTGGTGGTCTGTCTTTAGCTGTAGCGCTGTTCTCAGGTCAGGAGTTTAACGAGTTCCAAATGTGTGCATAAGGCCATTGAGAGGCTGCATACGTGCCTCCCCTTGCGATGACTCAGATGGCCCCCCTCAAACTCTCCGCTCTCATCATCCTATTGTTTTATACTGCGATGCATTCAGCACGTATGGACACTGAGCTTTCCCTGCCCCCATCTATCTATGTAATATATATATATATATATATATATATACACACACACACTTTGGGGTCAGTAAGATATTTCCGAATATTCTGAAACATTAAATTAATCAAAATTGACAGTAAAGATTATTTTAAAAATCTGTTTTTAATATATGTTGTTGTATTTTAACTATATTTATCAAATAAACCTTTAAAAAAGTATTACGGTTTACATAAAAAAATATTAAGCACAACAGTTTTCAAAATTAATAATAATAAGAAATGTTTCTTGAGCACCAAATCAGCATATTAGAATGATTTCTGAAGAATCGTGTGACACTGAAGACTGAAATTATGGCTGCTAAAAATTCAGCTTTGCACGGAAATAAATATATTTAAATAGAGAAAAATTTTAACCCTTAAATGCATACCTCGAGTCTTTAGCGACCCAGGACATCATTTACTACCCTCTCCCTCCTTCATTTTTTCAAGTTTGACATCAGCTTTCTTAGTATGTCTCAATCTATTTATTCTAAACAGTATAACAAGAAAAAAGTACAAATAAAAAAAAGAAAAATATAGTTAATATAGAGACCCGAGGTGTGTAATAGTATAAGTATATTTGTCGTGCGCAAAAAAATGTAAATATCTGATGACTAAATACATGCAATTGACCTTTCACCTTTCGACGTGATGTTTCACTCGTAATTATCGCAGGCATAAAACAAAAGAGTATAGAATATCATCAGCAAAAATTGAATTGGTTTGATTGGCTTTACTGCAAAGCAATTACTGTATGCAATAAAATAGAAATGTCACTGTCATTTGATAGTGGATGTGGTGAATAAGCTGCCAGCGATCAAAATAATGATTTTGAAGTCATATATGAAGTCAATATGGTTGAGATCACGAATATGAGCCAGATGCTGAATGTACTATGGAAGTCTGACGATAACGGCGATGGTAAAGTCATCTGCTCAAATTAAACCCTTTTAAGTTTCAAAAGGTAATGAAATATACATTACTTTTTCTGTAATTGTTCTTAAAATATCAAGAGAGTTTTTGCTGTTGCAGAAGTTAAAGATCCATCCGTGCTGGATATATAGATCGCCTGAATATGTAATAATGATTGGCAAAACAGCCATGCATTTAAGGGTTAAATTGTATTAATATTTCACAATATTACAGTTTTTACTGTATTTTTTATTTTTATTTTTAAATCAAATTAGTGGGCATAAGACATTTTAGACTAGGTGCACTTTTGAGGTACCTTCCCACTCACAAGCTAAAAGTAATTTTTTCCCCTGACAATCTGTAGATATATGTTGCATATATATGCTGTATATACTGTAGGTATACATGGCCCTTGACGCTTCCCTGGGTGCCTGGATGCAATAGGCTTCATTCATCAAATTAAACACCGATGTTAATGGCTGCAGGGCTCCTGTCAAGTGTCTATATTAGGAGCAGATGAGCTTGGGCCCTAGACGAGGAGTCCTGACCGAGTTTGTCTTTTTCTGAAAGTAAATGTGTGTTTACACTATGTATATAGAAACAGAACGGGTGAACAAAAACAAAAACAGCCGGGGTTGTGCGGCGTTTCCTGGCCTGTGTGCGTGCACTGTCCTTCGTCTCGCCCCGCCCGAGGATGCTGTTCCTTTAACAGCTCCGCGCAAACACACACACACACACAGGCTGGGAAAAGCCTAGTCTGACATGGCCGAAGAAGGGAGCAAGCTCGGAGGAAGCACCTGTTCTTCCGCGGCCACTGCTGTTGCGTTTATCTGACCCCAGTCACATCAGGTGGCTTCCTGGTTTGCGTCAGTTGCTGCTCCCTGAGGCCTGGCTGTCATTGGGCAGCTCTGGCCCCTCCTCTTCCTGTTGCTGCCATGTTCATTGATCTCGAGAGCTATGTTGGTTTCTCAGTGGACAGCAAATTGGTGGGTCTTTGGACCTGACTGTTGGCGTTTCTCGTCAGTCACACTCTGACATCTGCAAATACACAAGCACATGCATACAAACAAACCCTCTCAGATTGTGAGATTGTCTGGTTTCCTTGTTTACATGTGTATATATAAATAAATATATGTATGAATGGAAGAACTAATTTAAGAGAGTGAGAGATATTCATTAAACACACATACAGTGTACTTGCTCAACCTCCTTGATGTTTACCAGCAGAGCTGTTTCTTAGTTAATGTGACACAGAACATTTGGGGAATGAAATGATGGTTGGAGAGCAACAGCAAACACACCACTTCCTACACGCATATATAGCTCATAACATATGCCGGCGAGTTTTTATGACCCACTCTCCGAGGCCATTTGGGTTTCTGGGTGGAACAAATAGTCTGTTGCATGCGAACACAGTGGAGGAAAAGTGGACAGAAAGACAAGTTATAGGTGTTAAACTAATAACATTATACTTAGTAAGTTGTACTTTTCAGTTTTATTGAATACACTGAGTAATTGTTCACAGTGAAATGGCTGAATTTAGCTATTTTAAATCCAGTTGTTTTCAAAAGGTTCACAAACTTTTTTTTGTTTGGGCAACTGTGTGTTTTTGTGGAGTGTTTTCGTGCGTACATGACAGAGTGTCTAATCAAATATTTAAGGGATTAAATTTAAGGTGTAGCGCATCACCTCTTTCTTTCCGAGGCCAATGTTACACAACGCCAATTATAGACTGATTAATATATTTACATGTCAGTGTTGTTACTGTTAACAGAAGCTATAAAATTATTAGTTCACTTCCAGAATAAATATTTCCTGATAATTTACTCATCCCCATGTCATCCAAGATGTTCATGACTTTCTTCGTCAGTTGAAAAGAAATTAAGGCTCTAGAGGCAAACATTCCAGGATTTTTCTCTATATAGTATATTTCAATGGTGTTCAGCAGGTTGAAAGTTAAAAATGCAGTTATAATGCAGCTTCAAAGGGTTCTACACAATCCCAGCCGAGGAATAAGGGTCTTATCTAACTAAATGGTCGGTCCAAAAAAAAAAAACAAAACAGTTATATATATAATTTTTAACCACAAATGATCATTTTGCACTAGTTCTGCGATGCACATCTACAACTTCATTCATAACGTAGTTCTTTTACGTAATGCATGAAGTGCAAGATGAGCATTTGTAAAAAGTTTTCTTTCTTTTTTTAAGAAAATGACCGATCAATTTGCTAGACCCTTATTCCTCTGCTGGGATTGTGTAGAGCCCTTTGAAGCTGCATTGAAACCATTTGGACCTTCAACGCATTGGCCCACATTGAAGTCCACTATATGGAGAAAAATCCAGGAGTGTTTTCCTCAAAAACCTAAATTTTTTTTCAACTGAAGAAAGAAAGTCATCTTGGATGACATGGGGGTGAGTAAATTATCAGGAATTTGTACTCTGGAAGTGAGATAATCCTTTAAATATAGATTTTGTTCTTGAAATAAAGCTGAAATAAAATAAAAAATATAAATATTAAATGAGAAAAAACTCACGGAATAAGTTTAAAGGCACAATATGCATGTTTTTGCCACTAGAGGGTGCATATTCAAAACAAACAAAGAACCAAAGGCGTAATTTGATGATGCTGTGATTGAGTGTACCAAAGCAATCCGTCGGGACTCGGGCAGAAATCATGTCCATGGATGATCTAATGTATTAAAGACTTAAGGTCACTTTAGTATGAAGCAGGGTGGGCTGAAAGTCGTGGAAGTGAAACGAGGACGCTGTAACGATTGCTAATGAAGGACAAGGGCGATACATGTCTCTAAAGCAGCAGAGCTTTTATTATGCCACAGTCGAGCGCTTCTGCTCCTTCCAGTCATGCGTATGTGAGGTAAAACAGCGCTGTTTTATCATACTACGTACATTTGAGTGTCTTTGTGGTTTCCATGTTTTCTGCAAAATAAAACCAGAAAATGATGTATGACATCAATGGCAGGCGACGCAATGACACCGTTACACTAATGTCCGTTGGGATAATGTAAGGACACAAGTCAGCAAAATATATAACCCCGTTCTAGTGGTTTTTGGATGTTTTAATAAAAAGATCTTTAAGTTGAAGTACTAAAATAATATTAAATTGTTGAAAGCACATAAAATTAAAATTTGAGTTACATCTCAAAATATAAAAACAGAAGCCCATTCAAAATATGAATAAATACTATAAACATATGCTGAAATAAGCCAGGTTACAGGTCCGATTTCACAAAAACAGATGATTTCAATCAGACTAAAGTGTTTACATGTCATTAAAAAAAAAAAAAAGAGACAAATTATTGCTTTAGTCAGGCTAAAAGCAGACTTTTAAAGTGCATGTAAACATACTTGTTTTGACCTCACATAAACTCAGAGTTTGACTGACACCTCATTCAACAGTAGTATGAGTAATCAAATGTGGTGCCTCCCTTTGTGGCACTGAAGTGATTACTTTCACTAGTAAAAAGCTTTCCTTTAATCACTTAAGTTATAGATCTTTTAACGGATGGTATTTTATTGTTACTAATGCTATATGACTAACACGAAGTGTTTTTCAGAGATCCCGACTGTGTGGCTATTGATTACTATGGATGTTAGACGAAATGAATGAGACAGCGCTTACAGTACAGTGTTGCTCAGATGATTCACACATTTTTTTGTTCTGTTTGCTGTATGTTCTACATGCGAAAACAATTGTGTTCTGACTTCCTTTTCATTCATGTCCTACCGAGACATGGACGATCCAAAAGACCTGTATCGTCTATATCTTTTACCAGAATGTTCGTTATCTCACGTCACAACAACTGCAGAAATGTCAGACTGAAACCTCTTATCTGCTCTATCAGGAAAAGCACATCTACGTCACGGCTCTGGTTTCTGTAAGAAGCATCAAACATGGAAGTTATTCCAGAGCGTCAGCACTCATCCTGTAAATGCGGCTTCCTCATGTCTTGTTTTCCAGCAGGTGTTTCTCCAGAATGACTCCACCCCTTCCCTTCAAAGCCTTATAACATGCCGTCTTTGTTATGTCTGTTTAGGCTTGTTGTTTGCGGGCCGTTTCTTGTTCTGTCCTCTCTCAGATGAAGAAAATACCAAACATAATGACACTGGGTAATTGCAAGGTAATTTCCTGTTTAATGACTCTGCGTTTGATGACTTTTGTTGTAGTAAATGGCATAGGCTTTAATGGTCCTCTTCTGCAGATGAAGGCCCGAACCAGATCATTTGTGTTACTTGAGGGCATTTGGTCTGGTTGGGTCAAATGCAGCACTAATTTCTAAGCCTTTTGACTAGTTCTCTGGTGCTTGTCTTTCGTGGTTTCACACACACCCATAGAAGAAAATAGACTCTTCAGGGACTTCTCCATCCAGCCCATCAGCTGTGTCTCTTCATTGACAAAGCCACACTGATGGGCGTTGAACCAGCCTTGCTCTTTGTGAATGAGTTTCTGAGGATGCTGTGGCCTTAAAGCTGGTTCAATAGCTGCTTTCCTGTCATTACCCCCTTCCCCCATCCCAACCTGGTCTTTCCCTCTGCCTCATTTCCTTTCTGTGAGTGCCACGTTTTGTGGGGGTCCGATAACAGGGGCACAGTTCCCATGGATATCCCCTATGGGGGAGGGAGTGATATTGGCCAGGGCACAGAGAGAAACAGTCACTACATATATTATATTGAACATACAGATTGGCTGTGAAAGCAACTTAGCTCTCAGGCTCTAGCGCCAGTTACACCAAATATAACTAATATGTGCAACACAAAAATGAAAACAATCTCTGCTTTACATAAAATGGATTATATATTCCAGATGTGCTTTTACAGTCTACTTCCCTTTAATGCTGTAATTCATTGCATTGCTTTACTCTTTTAAATGCCATGGACCCTCAAATATGACCATCCTCATGTTACCCATTATAAAATTTAAAAGGTATGCGTAAAATAAGATTTGGGAAATATTTAAAATATTTGCCACTGTACAGTTAGACGGTACGGTTTTACTTTATTATATATATTTTTTAATTTAATTTACTCTTATTGTGAATTATTTTTATTTTACTTTCAGTTTTTTTTCCTTTTTACTCCTTTAAATTTTCCTGCGGCCTTCTAGAACCCAGTTTTAAAACCTTTGAATGGATGAATGAATGAACGCATAAAAAAAATGTTCATTTTAATATGTGACCCTGGACCACAAAAACAGTCATAAGTAGCATGGGTATATTTGTAGCAATAGCCAACACTGTATTGGTTAAAAAAAAAAAATGCAGTATGTCTTAAAGGAGAAGTCCACGTCAGAACAACAATTCACAAATAATTTACTCACCCCCTTGTCATCCAAGATGTTCATGCCTTTCTGTTTTCAGTCTTAAAGAAATTATGGTTTCTGAGGAAAGCATTTCAGGATTTTTCTTCATATAATGTACTTGATTGGTGCCCTGATTTTGAACTTCCAAAATGTAGTTTAAATGCAGCTTCAAAGGGCTCTAAACGATCCCAGCCGAGGAAGAAGGATCTTTTCTAGCGAAATGATCTGTCATTTTGTTCGGAAAATAAAAATTAGTATACTTTTTAAGCACAAAAGCTTGTGTAGCACAGGCTCTGGGATGCGCATTCACGACGCTACGTACTATTGAATCACGTCGAAAGGTCACGCGGAACTACAGACCCAGTGTTTACAAAGCGAACGTGCAAAGACTAAGAAAGTGCAAGTAAGCCAAACGCTGTTTACAAACAAAAAGGTACAATGATGTCAGATGATTCTGAAGTTGTAGGAGAAAATAAGATGGAGTTTTTCACCATACTCTACCTTTTTTAGAGTACACACTACTACTTCGTAGTAGTGATGGGAAGTTCGGATCATTTTACCGACTCGGACCTTTGAGTGTTGTTCAGCAAAATGAATAAATCTTTTTTCGAGTCATTTCGTTAATTTTAGCAAAATATAATTAACATGTTACGTTATACTTCCCTAACACATCTACTGCTTACACAAACGTTGATCACACTACAAACAAGACAAAATTATAAGGCTATAAGAAACAGAAAAGATTAATTCATTGTTTACCTGGGTCTTTAGTCTATGATTAGCTCACCTCGGGTTTGAGTCGTTCGTTCATCACGTGACAGCCCCATAAGATGAACGAATGACTCGAAAAACCCGAAGACTCGAAACAGGTGAACTAATTCCAGTACAGAACCTAGTAGGATGTTGCACATGCACGACTTGAACAAATTACTCCCCGAGATGACTCGTTCTTCCTGAGTCACATTAAAGATTCATTCAAAATGAACGAAAACTTTTTGACAAAATGACCAATCGTTTTGCTAGATAAGACCCTTCTTTCTTGGCTGGGATTGTTAAGAGCCCTTTGAAGCTGCATTTAAACTACATTTTGGAAGTTCAAAATCGGGGCACCAATGAAGTCCATTACATGAAGAAAAATCCTGAAATGCTTTCCTCAAAAACCAACATTTCTTTCTGACAGACGTCAGAAAAACATGAACATCTTGGATGACAAGAGGGTGAGTAAATTATTTGTAAATTGTTGTTCTGGAAATGGAGTTCTCCTTTAAATACTGTATTGGCGTATGTATTGGCAGTAACAAGTTCCTGTACTTGCAGCAGCAATAATCTACAACAGCAGCAGCAATTTAGCAGTGTAGCAAATCTATTCAGCCAAGACCAAATACATTAACATTGGCCAAAATCTTCCGAGAGTTGTCATGATATAAAACCAGTTATTTTAGGAGCATTTGCGTCAAGACCGATACCTTAAAATGCGTCTGACTGGGTTTTGAAAAACACAGCTATCTGTCTGTCTGCACAATGGAGTGATATGATGTCATTGTGTTGCTAATTTATACATAAACATAAGCAAAAGCCACTTAGTTTGTTTTCATAGGAACTCTGTGGGTCCGCAGTGAAGCTGCCAAGGGGCAGGGAGTGGATATGCCCTCCGATATAGACCAGGGGCCTTGCCTGTCAACAAAGCAAAGCCAAGCTTTGTTTCTGGCTCTAGTTATGGTCTCTCCTTATTTCTTTGACATCAGCAAGCAGTTTCCTTTTTTTCATTCCAGACATCATAACCCCAGAGGCACGATGGGCAGATTTCCCTGTGCTTTTTATTTTATCTCATAATACATCTTTCACCACTGTTTCTGTAATTGCATCGCAGTTGTATAACACCTTGTAGTACTGCTTAAAGGCTAAATTCCAGATAATCAACAGAGGGGCATTAGGGGGCTTTTTGGGTAGCATCTGAAACCCCCTGAGGATAATTATGAATCACAGGGTAGATGAGACCTTGTCTGCTTTTCTGTATTCTTGCATGTGCGGTCTTGTCGAGATCTGAGTACACTGGACTTTTTAAAAAACACTACGACGGGATGTTGTTCTTAGGAATCTTATAGTGAAATACCACAGATGTAGATGCATGAATTACCAGGAAGGCCGCTATTTTATTTCACATGGACCTGCTGAGTTTAATCATACTACTGTTAGGGTAATTTTTTTTACTTTATTAAATATCATTGTCCACATGGCATAATCACGGAGGCATTTCCAAAAACCAAAAAATAACTTTTTGGTTATTTTGTGTTGTGAGAATCACACTGAACACAGATAACATCATCTTACGAGTCAAGAAAGGAGGATGAACCTGTGATACTAGTAAAAATAGACTGTAAATGCTTTCAGATTAGAAAGTCATTTCATTTGCAACATTTTGACAGAACTGCAATATTTTTGTGTTGATACAAAGAATGGTAATTCATTCTGCTGTCTAATATTAGTAAAACCAGTCTGCATTCCTCTGTATGGCGCAATGTCAAGAACAATAAAACCATCAATTCAAAACGCTTTTTCAGCTTGGATCTATTATTACTGGCTAAAGATCTCATGGTATTCTCAGAAAATCATGAAAGTAGGTCCACATGAGGTCATGTGAGCAGAGTTGTTTTTGCTTTGTTGAAGCCTGGAGAATGATCAGCAATCAGGTGCACAACCGCCTTGGGATTTATATTCAAAATGTGTTTGATTTTTTTCAACAACGCTGAAGACTATTAGTTATGACTGTAACAATTTCACATCGAACATGCGTATGACATTAAATAGACAGTCCTGTAAATGATTTCCTCCCTTTTTTGAATGATCATGCTTCTGACCACACATCTGGATTGCTGTCATGATGAAAAAGATTCAATATGGCACGGTTTGTTTTTTCAGAACTGCTTTCACCCAAACATTTATGTGGTAATAGAGAGAAAAAGACTTACAGAAGGCTTTGTATCAGAGTACTGCCCCGTGGCTGACAGGAACGTGACGTCGGTCATCCCTGTTCAGTGTTACAGCGGGGTGGTTCCTCACTCTTCAGAAGTACGGGCCAAAAGAACAGCTTTCTTTCTTTTTTTTTTTTTTTTTCGAATGTAGACTGCATGTCTTGGCTCATATACAACTGCATATACTCATATGTTTTTGTTTGCATTACTGTGTTTGTGGTAGTTGAAGCCTCTGGGCATGCCTGTGTCGAATCTTTTCGCAGATCCATTCCAGTACGCCCTTCTGCTGTTCTTTATCAAGTGTATAAAGAGGTGAAAGAGGTTAAAAAGTACTAGGAAATTATACTTAGTGAAAGTACTTAAAAATAATGTGTGAAATTTTGAAATGAAAAGTCATTAAGCAGCGTATTTAAGCTCAACTTGAAGTCAAAAGTTTGCACACACCTTGCAGAATCTGTAAAATATTACCAAAATAAGATGGATCATAAAAAAATGCATGTTATTTTTATTTAGTACCGACCTTAATAAGATATTTCACATAAAAGATGTTTACACGTAGTCCACAAGAGAAAATAATAGTTGAATTTAAAAAAATGACCCTGTTCAAAAGCTTACATATGTTTGATTCTTAATACTGTGTTGTTACCTGAATGACCCACAGCTGTTTTTTGTTTGTTTTGTTTTGTTTTGTGATAAATGTTCATGAGTCCCTTGTTTGTTCTTCAGGTCCCACAAGTTCTTTGGGTTTCCATCATCTTTTGTGTATTTGAACCCTTTCCAATGACAGCATGATTTTGAGATCCATCTTTTCACAATGAGGACATCTGAGAGACTCAATGCAACTATTACATGTTTCAAATGCTCAATGATGCTTCAGAAGGAATCTGGATGCATTAGGTAGCCAGGGGGTGAAAACTTCTTCATTTTGAAGATCATGGTACTGTAAATTCAACTTATTTTGTCTTCTGGAAAACATGTAAGTATCTTCTGTATCTTCTGAAGGGCAGTACTAAATGAAAAAAGATGCTATTTAGGCACAACAAGAAAAATGTACACATTTTCATTCTGTTTAAAAGTTTACACCCCTGGCTCTTAATGCATTGTTTTTCCTTCTAGAGCATCAGTGAGTGTTTGCACCTTCTGTAATAGTTGCATATCAGTCCCTTAGTTGTCCTCACTGTGAAAAAATGGATCTCAAAATCACAAAGTCATTGTTGGAAAGGGTTCAAATACAGAATGCAGAAAAACCAAAGAATTTGGGGGACCTGAAGGATTTATATATATTCATATATATACTGTATATGAAGAGTTCAGATGATGATACTGAGTGAATGTTCCTGACACAAAGTATACGTCCATCAAATATTTTTACTTCAAACTCGCTAAATTCCAGCCTCAGCCCAATCAGAAGTACCAGTACTGTAGGTGAACGTGATTTCACCAAGTACAACATGTTCCTGGATCAACATTTCAATCAACCAATCAGAATTAAGGGATAACTTTTCAGGCAATGTCAGTTTTAGGCTTATAATCAGGATTAGGTTCTTCTACACCCTTGCTAATCAGATATCATTTCCCTCTGATTTTAGGAATAAATTATGGGTAAGGTTAGGTTTAGGGGTAGGGAATGGGCTAAGTCTATATTTTTGGACAGTAATGTTGATCCAGGATCAACAAAAGATGTTGATCCAGGAACACATCTTTCTTGGCAAAATCACAGCGACCCAGTATTTACATAGAAACCTATACAAAGTAGCCAGAAAGAAATGCTTATTTTTAAAGAAAACCGTAGAGGTTTTTGCATCTGACCTCTTCATATGCACCTTTTAAATACTTGTATTTACCTCAGCTTGCAGAAAAGCTACTTATGATAAACTTTGATTCTTCATGTAGCTTTCTCTTTACCAGCTGTATTTTTATGGTAAAAATTACAAGATTTGTTTTACAGCGTATTATACACTTGTGTATATTAATGTTATACATCTGAGTATCAATCTGTTGAGTTTACAGATTAATAAATGTTGGTTTTGGGAAACATTTGAGTTATTTTCATCCATCTTATAGATAAAGGTTATAGATAAAACCTTTAGATCAAAGAAATTTGTAATTGTGTTAGTCTTTGTTTTACACTGAAATACATAATTTTATCAGTGTGTAAGTTCAGTAAGAAGGCCAAAAAGATTGTTAATGACATGCAAGAAAAGGTGATTTTTGCCTGGAGTACATTTTTTGATTGGGGACATGAAAGCACTGCATATTTCTTCCTTTCAGTGTGATATTTTCATTCCATATTGGCACTACTTTTGGCAGGATTTCTCAGTCTGATGATGAATCTGTGTTTTTTCAGTGTTTCAATCAAGTCCATTCATTCATTCATTAGTATGTGTATGTGTCCGTCACACTTTTCTCTTTACAAATGGATTAATCTCCCTGTTGCCACAGTGCCCAGATGAGAGATGTTTATGAAATGGTTTTATGCAGAGAAGGCCACCCAGTGCCTCTGTTTGTTTCCATCTGTACTATGCAGGTGCATTGTAGAAAGACAGGCCAAATGGAATGGAAGGACAATGGAAAGCTGGCATTAGCGAGCCAGTGGAGGGGGACCAGGTGCAGTCCAGAGCTGCGATCAGATACGCAAATAACCCTGTAAGTGTGTGCAGAGTGGCATTATTGTAACCCAAATGGTTACACTTTTTAGAAATGTGCAAAGTATTTAACCAAACATTTATTTGTTATATTAGACCATGCTACAAAACAGATGGGATAGAGATCAGAATGATTTGTTTTGCATCAGACAGTACGTGCAGAAGTTGTGCTTATTTATTCAGATGGACCACACTGCACAATTACAGCGCCGTTCGTTTTCTACTCTCACTGCCGCCATTTAGCACCAGCTTCAATGAAACATTAATGGAAGAAAAATAATCCAGGATATCACGCTGTCTAAACTGCCGGTCCATTAGTTTGTCATGTTTAATGCATACATCAAACAAGATTCTTTCGGAAAGCCTTTTCCGTCTGTGTGAAAATGCATAGATCTAATTTCCAGACCCAGCAACATGTGGAAAAAAAAGCCATCAAAAGCGATTGTGTGACACCTGCAAAGTCGTTCGCTCTGTTTGTCCTTGTGTCTGTCTGCGCTGCAGTGCCAGCCTTGTGGCCTTTGACTGTTGATGGTGATGACAGCTTTGAGGTGGGACGTTTATTTTTCCACTATTTTATCGTAAATACAGCTCACGGCTGCCAAAGACGTAAAACGGTTCACGGACCCATAAGCAAGATATTCAAGTGTGAACAAATGCTGCTCCAACTGTAAAACATGCTGGGGTAAGCTGCCTTTTGTATATGTGAGGCTGCATAAACCAATGAAGTAGATGCTGATAAAGCCGAATGAGACAATAAAAAGCACGTATAGAAAAACATGCTCAAGCATGTTTGGGAAAACTACAAATGTGAGTAGAAATCACAACAGACTGTTTGGTTCACTTATCAGTGTTGTAAGTTCACGGTCCAGCTGAGAAAGCGAAAGTAACGTTTCTACAACAAACAACTCAGAATTTGAAGAAAACTGTCTAGTCAGCTGCCTCCTACTGTATTTACTATAACATTTGTCACTGTTCCACATATAGCACACTGTCCTGTTTTTATTTTCTTAACCCACATCCAGCAAAGTATAGGTCACCTAAAAATAACATATGTGACATTATTTACTCTAAATACCTTTCTAAACACACACAGTATGACTTATAGTCTTCCATGAGTCATGAGTTTTTGTAGCAGAATGTCAAAGCTCACAATTCTGACTTTTTTTCTAAGAATTGTGACATATAAACCCACAATTGAGTTTTAAAGTCGGATTTGCAAGATATAAACTCACAATTCTGAGAAATAAAGTCATAATTGCGTGATTTAAACACAATTCTGAGAAATAAAGTCTCAATTGCGGGTTAAAAAGTCAGAATTCTGAGATATAAACTCTTAAAAATAAAGGTGCTTTAAAAGGTTATTCACAGCGATTCCATAGAAGAACCATTTTTAGTTCCACAAAGAACCATTCAGTCAAAGGTTCTTTAAAGAACCATCTCTTTCTTACTTTTTTAAAATCTGAAGAACCTTATGTGCCACAAAGAACCTTTTGTGAAACAAAAACATTCTTCAGATGTTAAAGGTTTTTTATGGAACCATTAGACAAAAAGGTTCTTCTATGGCATCGTGAAGCACCTTTATTTTTAAGAGTGTAAACTCACAATTTTGAGAAATGAAGTCAGAAATTTGTGATATAAATATATCAGGTTTTTTTTTCTCCTTAGAACTGGACTTTATAACTTGCAATTGCGAGTTTATATCTCACAATTCTGAGAAAAAAGTCTGAATTGCGAAATGTAAACTTGCAATTGCGAGAAAAAAATCTGAATTACGAGTTTATATCTCGCAATTCTGACTTTAATTATCGCAATTGTGAGGTTATGTCCCGCTATTCTGACCTTTATAACTCACAATTGTGCGTTTATATCTCAGTTCTGAGAAAAAAAGTCAGAATTGCGAGTTTATATGATATAGTCAGAATTGTGAAATGTAAACACAATTGCAAGAAAAGAAGTCAGTGACTTTAATTTTCCC
Organism: Labeo calbasu; assembly: GCA_019740295.1. Classification (NCBI taxonomy): domain Eukaryota; kingdom Metazoa; phylum Chordata; class Actinopteri; order Cypriniformes; family Cyprinidae; genus Labeo; species Labeo calbasu. The sequence continues at coordinate 16,199 of JAHKKF010511822.1, forward strand.
AATTGTGAGTTTATATCCCGCTATTCTGAGAAAAAAGTCAGAATTGCGACATACAAAGTCGCAATTGTGAGGAAAAAAATCTGAATTGCCAGTTTATATCTCACAATTCTGACTTTAATTCTTGCAATTGTGAGTTTATATCCCACTATTCTGACTTTATATCTAGCAATTCTAACTTTAAAACTCGTTCATATATCACAGTTCTGAGAAAAAAAGTCTGAATTGTGTTTATATGATGCAGTTCTGAGAAAAAGTCAGAATTGTGAAATGTAAACTCACAACTGCGAGAGAAAAAGTCTGAATTGCGAGATACAAAGTCGTAATTGTGAGAAGAAAGTCAGAATTGTGAGTGACTTTAATTCTCGCGAGTTTATATCCCGCTATTCTGACTTCATATCTAGCAATTCTGACTTTGTAACTTGCAATTGTGCGTTTATATCTCACAGTTCTGAGAAAAAAGTCAGAATTGCCGCAATTGTGAAAAAAAAGTCTGAATTTCCAGTTTATATCTCACAATTCTGACTTTAATTCTTACAATTGTAAGTTTATATCCTGTTATTCTGACTTTATATCGAGCAATTCTGACTTTATAACTTGTTTATATTCACAGTTCTGAGAAAAAGTCAGAATTGCGAAATGTAAACTCACAATTGCAAGAAAAAAGTCTGAATTGCAAGTTTGTATGATGCAATTCTAAGAAAAAAGTAAGAATTGTGAGATAAAAAGTCGCAATTACCTTTTTCATTTTTCATTCATGGTCGGAAACGGGCTTCCATATGGAGGTGAGTAAATAATGTAACTTTTTAGAGTGAATTTGTCTTATCCTAATATTATTAATGAACTTTACATTACAGAATCCCCAATATACAGGAAAAAATAATAACAGTACATCATGCCATTGAGTCATGCAGATATAAATATTGCTTTATGGTTACCATTCTGAAAACATACATTATGTCACCGAAGACATGTAATCTTGATTTACACACTGCCTCTAGCACCGGGAGCGGCTTATTGGTTGGTTTTTTTCTCATCTATTGAAAGTTCTTCTAAGAGATGGATGGAAACCAGGTGCTCATTTAACAATAGAAAAGACTTTTAAAGTTTTGGACGTAACTCAGGCTGACAGAGTGCATGTGCATGCTGAGCCTGGCACGCAGCTGTATCCGTTTGCAGGGAAATTTTAAGGTTAGTCAATTATATTACATCTGTTTCCACCTGAGTCCAATAAGACATGAGCTTTGATGAGGACATCACACTATAGCAAGACTTAAATACAACCAATGTGTTTTTAGATCTGATCCGAAGGCTTGCTTTTCTTTCTGTTTCTTAAAATGAGATGTAATGCTGTAGAGTAATTTCCCAATTTTGATGTGACTATTAAAGCTCTCTGAACTGCCAGACCTGATAAAGTAGGAGTGAATAAAACAAGAAAGACAGAAACTGTTGTGTATTCATTGTTGTGGCACACTAAACTTTTAGATACTGCTTACTAGTCTGTTTATTTGATAAAACCACAGGCTAAGGCTGCGACTACTTCAAAAACTTGCAAAGGAAAAAATGAATGTGTTTGTGTGCATGTCTGAAGCTCATTTTCCCAAATAAAAAAACATGTTGCTAAAATAAGTCAATGAATAAAATCCTAAGTTTAGAGGTTGACTACATGATCTTCAAAAACATTTAGCTTTCAACCGCAGTACTGGCAGTGCTCGTGTAGCTGTAATCCAGTTTAGCTCCTCTCTAAAGCCAGTGAACTGAATTAATTCGATACCCCTATCAAACCTGCCTTTCGCCGAGGGCCAATGCCACCAAAAAAACTCCTCAGACAAATGTTAGTTTGTAATCGAATTGCACTTAATGCCACACATTTCTATGGATAGGTTGTGTTTAAGACCACCAATAAAATAAAATGAAATTAAGTGAAATAAAAATTATTTATAAAAACAATCATTTTAAAATAAATGAATTAAAAATTGTCAATCAAAAAATATCTAAAATGAAACAAAATAAAATAATAAATGCATGCATAAATACATACACTAATCAGAAAAATGAACATTTTAAAATCAATAAATTAAAATTTAAATAAATAAACAAAAGACATGAAATAATGGAAAACCATAAAAAATGCATAAAAACGCATACATGCATACGCTAATCAGAAAAATTAACATTTTAAAATCAGTGAATTAAAAATTATCAGTTAAAAAATATGTAAAATAAAATAAATGTATACATACTTACATACATACATAAATCAGAAAAATAAACATTTAAAAATCAATAAATTAAAAATTATCCGTCCAAATGAATGAATGAATAAATTCATTAATTAAATAAAAAGACTTGAAATAATGAAATAAAAAAACATATATATTAAAAAAAACAAGAAAAACCCCTCCCAGGAAAACAGGAATATTTTAGGCAGATTAAAATAAAATAAAACAAAATAAAATAAAATGCATACATACAAACGTCAGAAAAATTTACATTTTAAAATCAATTTATTAAAAACTATCAGTCAAAACAATATATAAAATAAATAAAATAAAATAAATGCATACATACATGCATACACGAATAAATCAGAAAAATTAACATTTTAAATTTAACAAATTAAAAATTATCAATCAAATAATAAATAAATAAATAAGTCAGAATGAATCAGTGAATTAAAAAAATAGCAGTCAAAAAAATTATAAAATAAAAAACCTCAAAATAGAAAACTAGGAATATTTATCTGTTTTTGCGCATTTTGTCCTATTTCTTTTAGATTTAAAATTATATATTTTATAAATGTTTTTTCCTATAAACTTTTCATTAAAATGCTATATCTTAATAAAAAAAAATTGTAAATATATATTCAAAAATAATACCTGAAAGATATATATTATTATATCTTATATATATATATATATTAATATATATTAATACATTATTATATTAAAAAGTGTATTAATATGTTACTAATATATATTAATCCAACTATATAAATAAAAATGAAACAAATGTTTATAAAAAATTACAATATATTATAACATTTATACTTTTTAATTACAATTACATTTTAATTGAAATACACATTCATGTCGCTCACTATATGTTTTTAGTGAATGTTATCTTTTTGTAACGCCACCTGCTTTGTGCTGTTGGCCGTGCTGGTGGATACGGAGAAACAGGAGAAGCAGAATCCAGTACAGGGATCAGAGGGCTCAAACTCTGAGACGCAGCTCCGGTCTACTGCTGACTCATTGTGTGTGCCAAGTTTCCCTTGCTGAGCTGTACAACTTGAACGCTTCAGTGACTGTAGTGTCTTCTGGGGTTGCTAGCTTAAGTTTAAGTGTGTGAATATGCAATGTGTACGCCTCCAGTTTGTGCGACGACAGATTTTCTTATTTGTTGATTGCACAATTCCGCCAACGCTGGGGTCGCAAACTTTGAATGAGTGAATTTGGATTTCAAGTGTCTGCTGTCACCAAATTTTTCAACACCGAAACAATGTAAACAGCGAGTCGAGAACGCCGACGGATAGATGTAATAAGCAAGCAAGAGCAGTAAGTCTTTGTTTACACAAGCATGTTGGCCACATGTCCCAAGCTCCACGATGGCAAGCTGAGTTGTTTATGCGTCCCGTGAAGCTGTGCGGGGTTCACGCGAGGTTCAGCACCAGCGTGGACTGCTTTTTCACTTATGTTTTTTCTTGTTTCTTTCCCCAGGCTTTCTTCCTTGCGGCAATATAACGCCATTGTGTGAGAGGGGCATTCATGGTCATAACAATGTCGGGGAGTGATTGAGACCTGTGGCGTGTTCTCTGATGCTTAGTTGTCGTGCTGTTCAGCCATTGCTGTTAAACACACAGGGGACACATTTAATGTGGCACAGCTCTGTTTCACCATTGTTCTTCCAGGCCATAATGACAGATTAGGCCCTAAAAAGCACTAAACTACGTCTGTGGGCCAATACTCCACAGACTGAGTGAGTGAATTCCCATCCATGGGAACCAGAGGAGCCTAATTAACTACTCTTTCAATTTACAATTTAACAGCATTGTGTCTGAATGATAAACATTGCATTAAGCGTAGTTTGGCAAGCCCATTTAACCCTTTAATGGTCTCTGTATCCTGGGGAATATAGACATTTGAGAGGTTGAAGGGAGTGACAGGAAGTTACTGAGGCCAATTAGTCATTGAAAAAATATTGAGAAAAATATTCGAAAATTTTAATTATACTCAGACCATGTGACTTGATATTTGTTTATTTATACAACAGTTCTTTCTGGTCACCGAATTTGATTGGCTGAGAGGAGTGCGGTATTCTAGCGATATCAGAACTCCAACCGTTTCACTGTGTGTATCACACCGCTTGTGGTATTTCTCACAGTGAATGTTGTGACGAACACCCAAATCCACTAGAATTAAAAAAAAAAAAAAAAATTGTTTTTGTCACAGAATGTAGTTTTAAGAGTTTTTTAGGTGAGAATATACTTGTTTAGACCACCAATATGTGGTTTGTTAATAAATATTGTTAACATCTATTTGAAAATTTGTGTTGATGTTTTCAAAGATGTGAGCTCCCAACGCTATCTCACGACCAGTTCGTACATATTTTACGATTTCAGTGACGTGTAGGTTTAGGGGCGGGGTTAGGTGTAGGTCATTTGTATAAATTCATACATATTGTGCAACTAATAAAATACGTAAGTTTTTGCTAAAATCGTATACATTTGTACAAGTGGGATTGTATGAATTCGTACGAATTAGCCACCTCGTAAAATATTCCTGTGAGATCAGGCTGGAGCTCTAGGTTCAACACTCATGAACCCGCCGAGAGCAGCCTCACCTTGGCCAGATCTTCTGGAATTTGCCGCTGGCTAAGATGTCTCTATAGTGGTTAAACATGAGATATAATTAATTTGTGGTAAATCTAATGGGCGGTCTTTGGTTTCATTAATCTATTATTTGTTCCAGAGCTAATAGTTTTGGCTGAGGGCAGAATTTCTTCATGTTATATTTTATGTAAATTTAATGCTGTAAATCTGAACACTACCTTTGTACTTTTGACTGAATTGCCTAGCAACTTTTATGATGGCTTGTTTATGAAATATTATTATTATTCAATAAACAATATTTTATATTAATTATAGTAGTATTTAATAGCAATATTTATTATTGGGAAACGTGTTTGTGATGTTGATTTTAGTTACATTATTCAGCTGCTACATGACGACAAGAGACTGTTTTTATGGGTGAGTCAGCATTAAAGACTTCTATATTGAAAAAACAAACAAACAAAAAAAACTTGCACACTACAGAAATATGCAAAACGTATCAAAAAAAAGTTTATTTCCAACGTTTTGGTCACATGACCTTCATCAGGTATTTGCGACCAAAATGCTGGAAATAAACTTTTTTTTATATACGTTTTACATATTTCTGTAGTGTGTGGGATTTGTTTTTGTTGTTTAGTTTTGGCCTTTTTTTGGTCTGTGATTCCTACGCACCTACAGATTGCTGTCAGGTGTGCGGAGACTAATTGTTAATTTACATATTGAAAAAAAAAAAAAAACTGAAACAGCATTGTAAACAAGGAAGTTATTTTTACTTTCAGCAACATCTTATAAGACACAGCGAGCATTCACCCTTAACAGATGAAAGGATACTATGACAAAGATATCGCTTTCCTCAGTGGACATTCAAACTAACGCTTTATTGCGAATATGAGATTAACCTGAACAATGAATGCTGTATCAGATGCAGGTAATCATACTTGTTCATCCCATCTCTCTCTCATAATACAGTGAGGTTTTAATACGGTAATACAATAAGCTTTCAATGAAGCAACATTTTTCATTACTAGTTCTAAAGTGACATTTTTGAATTTGTTACAGAGGCTTGGGCTCAGCTGTTTAACTGTCAAACTGAGATGAAGAAAGTAGTTTGCACAAAACAGGGTTTTTAAAGATACTCTGTTATTGTTTCTTATGTATTTACCCCCTCGTGCCATTGAACTGTTGTATAAATCCAATATTGCAGTTGTAGTCACGTGATGTGGCTGTACATCAGCACGCTGTGATTACCTATGTCCGAATCACAGCCATGCCAATATACAGCCCCTGCTACGCTCATAGATATAGGTATTTGGGTCCCAGTGTGTGGAAAATATGCTTTTTTTGAAAATATTTTTTTATTAATGTAGTGTTTGTAAGCGTCTTTCACTGTATTTGCTTTGTATGTTGCTTTGCTAACAGTATATTTACACAAAAATAATAGATGTGATTGCGGTTTTAGTATTTAAGCCTTCACATCCAATAAATCAGTGAAGCTGTAGCATTAGGCACTTATATATATATATATATATATTTTATTATAGATTTATAAAGTTAATGAATATGGATTTATAGCTCTTAGTGCAAAAACAACGACAAATCAGCTGTGCTGAAATCCACTCCCCTCATAAAGTGAAAACCAGAACAATAAAATAAAACCGAGTGGGTCATAAAGGCGATGGTTTTCATCAAAACACATTCAGGCACACATTCATTGGCGTAGAGATGAAAATCCACTGGCACCATGAAAATGAAATCCATTCTGTTTTGTTACATTTGTGATAATGATCTCATCCTATTTTAGATTAATGTAAATATAACGTTATTGCTCGGAATTATGTCATGATATTGCACTTGTGGTTTTTGGCCTTGGCGTGCGCCGTAGAGTCCAATGACTCACCAATCAGGACATATTACACAATTATATCCTCACTTGGAGAAAACCATTCGTAGTGAAAAAGGTCAGTAGACTAGGGTGAAAAATTACTCTCAGGTGTACGTCTGGCCAAAGCTCTCCTTCCATCTCCATTAGAAACAAGGGGATGAATTTGATGGATTGAAGGGTCTCAAGTTACCTAACTAAGCCCGTGCACCAGATGCTGAATGGCACTTGCACACAAGTGCCAAGTCGGGGTTGGTAGTTTTCAACAGCCATGAGGGCGTTTCCTGGCAAACGGCTGTTTAATTTCAGACGAGAGTTTCAGCGTGAACAGAGGCTCAGACGTCAGATAAAGGCCCTCAGCAGCCTGACCAAACAAACAAGCGTCTGATTATTTCACTGCACACGCCTGGGCTAATTTGTAGTGAATTAACAGGGCCGCTCATAGCACCGATAAGCCTTGGTCCTCTCCCTTGTGTTTTCTTAACTAATGCTAGAGCTCCAGAAGCCCATTTAATCATTTCTAGATATGTGCAGAAATCCGCCGCGACGCAGGAATAAAACGTCAAAGCAATTTCTCTGCCAGCCAATTCACACGTCCTCCTTATGTTTGGAAACCTGCGAGTAATCAGGGATTGGATGACAATGTATATTTTGCTTGCTGGCGATTATGGACGATAGTCTGTGATTGCTCGTGTAATTTTACACGAGCCTCATGTATCTTAAAGAAAAATTTAATTTTGAGCAGACTATTTGCACATTTATCTCATCTCATACAGTCTTGATGTATCACAGACTATGTAAGGAAAAAAAAAAGAGAGATTCATATAGTTTAAATATGAATTATGGAGTCAATTACAGGGAAAAACAAAAAGGACAGCCTGCTGGCCTATAGGGCCAATGTGAGAGAGTTTCAAGCCTCTGTCACTTGACACTATATCTATCTATCTATCTATCTATCTATCTATCTATCTATCTATCTATCTATCTATCTGTCTAGCTATCTAGCTATCTAGCTATAACGCTAGATAGATAGCGTTACATATAGCGTTCTAGCGTTATATCTGTTCAAACATTTGATTTTCAATTCAATATTCAGCTAATACAACTACTGCCACCACCACCAATAACAACAACAACAACAA
>JAHKKF010511823.1:0-17392 GCA_019740295.1 Labeo calbasu
TATTATTATTATTATTACTAAAACATTATCTATAAGTATTATTACTATAAATATTGTTGTTGTCATTTTATTTGTATTATTTTTTATTCTAACATTATTTATAATAATATAAATAATATGAATATGAATATTAATAATAATGCTTACTATAAAAATATGAATTATAATTTTATTATATTGAATTTATGATTAAAGTTAAATTGATTATTATTAAAACAATAATTTATTATTATTATTATTACTATTATTATTATTATGATAATTTTATTATTATGATAATAAAATGAATTAAACTTTTCCGTAGTCAATCTTAATTATACATTCATAATGAATTAATTACCCTAATACTGAAATTAATAATAATGATTATTATTTTTTTAATGTCTCTGTACCATAACTTTGTTAAAACTGAATAATAATAATAATAAAAAAAAAACTTTAAATACTCAAAAATAAAATGTTAAATAATACTTACTAAAACAGCATTATCATCATCATCATCATCATCATCATCATCATCATCATCACTGTTGTTGTTGTTTTTTTTTTGCTGTCAATAATAATAATAATAATTATTATTATTATTATTATTATTATTCAACTTCTAGTCAATCATCATTTAAATGAGTAATTAATTGTTCACAGTAATACCCCAATTAATAATCAAGTTTGTTAATACTCATTAAAAAAAAATGTTTTGTCTTTGTACCATAAATCTGCTACAAATAAATTTGGAAAAAAAGAACAGAACTAATATTAATACTAGCACTAACAACAACAACAACAACAACAACAAAAACAAAAACAATATTATTTATCAACAACAAATGAAAACACTTTCAATCTTCAGTAATAATAAATAACACTTAAACTGTATTATTATTATTATTATTATTATTATTATTAACAGTCTTAGCTCTGCAAAGATTCTCTAGAAGTACTCAGCCGTGATTCAGCAGTAACTCCTGGGTGAAACTAACAACATAAAAATCAGTTTGAGGATGTGTTTGTTTGCTATGCATAGGGGGCTGTGCCCAAAAACTACTGACAAGTATAAAGCAGACTTGAAGTGCATGTCTAATTGTATTTGATTACTGCGCATCAACACAACCAATACTAAAGTAAAAATACTTCCCATTTTGTGCAAAAGTGAGACTCGCCAGCAAAAACACAATGATGATGCATTTGAATACAGATTAAGAGAGTCTTTTGTCTAGATTTTTTTTTTCTGCTTTGTCTTGCTAAAAGATGGCTGTCTGTGGGAAATTTGTGATGACCTGTGAAAGCCTCTAGACTCTTCTTCTGCATTTATATCGCTTTGTCTGCTGTAAATGGATACTGTTGTCATTACTGAAACAATACAAATTATTCACAAATTTATCCTCAGTTAGAATTGCACTGTTGTTTGAAACAGTATCTCTGAAATGCAGGGTTGCACATTAGAGGTTCAATGCAAATGCAGACACATCACTCTTACGCAAGTAAAAATAACCTTTCATTGGGGTGGGGAGGGGCTCTTCATCGATGATTCATCACGGAATAACGAGGTGCCCTTTTTCTGCCATCTTAAAAATGGGGCCACATGCCAAACCATGCAAAACATATGGAATTTTCATTAATACAGCCAACCTTTTCAGCTACAACCTGCAGGATATTCATCAAAAAAAGCCCAAAAGCTCTTAAACTAGTTTGGTTTGTGACTTGAAAAGCCAGCACAGTAGAAGGGAACACTGTTTCGGTGTACAGACCAAGGTCAACTTATAGTGCATCCTGCCATTCTGCCAAACAAGGCCAGAACACTAGATAGTGATCTTCCCAGGGGAGATCGACAAAAAGCACTTATACTCACTGAATGCCTGCTGCAAACTTGAAAGCATGTTTCAACCTTTTTGTCCTTCACAAATCTATATATGGACAATTTTCTTTTTACTGTCAGACCAATGAGAAAACTGGTTTAGTCTTGGCAAACAAACAAATAAATAAATACTACTACTACTACAACAGTTAGATAAATTAGATAAATCATTATTTATCTAGATTTTCTAGTCAATCAATGAACAACTAATTGCTTACATTAACACCACAATCATTACTAATGACTGTTATTGTAAGCTATGTTAACACTGATTATTATTTTAAATTAACCATAAATTCTTCTTCTTCTTCTTCTTCTTCGTACAATATATTAATAATTGCTGTGTTACTGCAAGCAGTTAATATAAATGACTGACAACAAAAAATACAAATCCTGGAATTTCATTTATGATTTATTAACAAGTAATGATTAATTGCTTACATTAAAAGTGCAATTATTAATATTCTTTAATTACTTAAAAAATCATATTTATTATTTTTGTTTTTTAATGATTTATGGTCCAATATAAATATATTACTAATTGTACTAATAGTACTGAACAATTTTTTTTGTTGTTGTTGTTCATAAATATAGTTGTTTACTGATATTGTTGTTATGTTAATTATTATTATTATTATTATTATTATTATTATTATTATTATTATTATTATTTAGTTTTTCAATTTTAACAAAGTTATGGTACAAAGACATTTTTAAAAAATAATAATCATTATTATTATTTGTGGTATTAAAGTAATTAATTATTGATGTAAATGAAAGTATTATTACTATTATTATTATTATTATTATTATTATTATTTCAGGACTTCATCAACTTACATCAACACTGCAATTATTAACATGTTTTAAATATACCATAAATGTGTATATATATACATATTAAAACATCAAAAACTATCATCTCAAATGTCATAAATTAACTTACAGGATTTTGACAAAAATATCTAAATCTTGAATTTGATTTATGATTTATTAACAATTAACTGCTTAACAAATTACAAAATTGCTGTATTACACTGCTATATTGTGTTACATGTCAATGAACAGACTGTTTAAAAAATAAATAAATAATAAAAAACTGCTTACATTAACACTGCAATTATTAATATTTTTAAATGTAGCATGTACCATAATATTGTGAAAAATAGTACTGAAAAACTATCATTATTATTATTATTTTTCTGGACATTCTATTGTCAATCATTTAAATTCAACAAGTATGTAATTTAATTTTTTTAACATTAACATGGCAACTAAAAATGTAAAAAAAATATGTAAAATATTATATTATACTATTATATATAAATATATTTAAATGGCTGAATCCTGAAATTTGATTTATGATTTATTAACAACTAACGATTAACTGCTTACATTAACTGCAATTATTTATTTTTTTTTAAATGTAGCATGTACCATAAACTATAATACAGAAAAGTAATAATAATAACAATAATAATAATAATAATAATAATAATAATAATAATAATAAATTCTAAATCAACTTAGTTGATCTTCTAGTCAATCATCATTTAATTTAACAACTACTTGCTTATATTAATACCACTATTAGCAATACACCATTGTGTTGGTAAGTGACTGCTTTGTAGTATCTACTGTAGTTCATTAAACATGGCCTTCAAACAGAGGTAAGTCAATGGATAATGCATTACAATTAAAATGCAAGGCGTGAAATGCTCTGGCACAGAAGGACCTTTGAGTAACAGCCTCACTGTAATTTTCGCTTAATTAGTTGAACACGTCCTGGAGTCAAAAACCAGGACGACTAAACATTGAGAGTGCCTCTTGATGAAATTTTTCTGGCATGCGAAAGTCTGCCGCGTTAATTCTATCCACCCTTGGGCCATAAAGGGGGTCATGCCCAGTTTCAGTTATTAGCAGACGCATTGCTGATGCGGTTGAGGTTGCTAAAATACACCTCAAGACTGGGTGCTCAAAACGAAAAATCACACACACATAGACGCAAGCAAATGTGTGACTAAAAGTTCTCATTAACATATTAATTAGGAAAGTTAAGGACATATGCCTCTTGTCAGGTTGTTATAAAACAGGACAGGACTCTGAGGAACGTCTGCAAGATGAAGAGCCGGTGAAATCTGCCCACAGGAGGTGATATTACGAATCTTGGCAGCGGATCAATACGTCCCTGCCTGGTAGACCCTGGCCATCGAGTTTTCAGCGTAGCATCCGTCCAGCAAAGGCCACTGTAATGAGCTGAGCCATCTATTGGGCTCCTCCAAATTACCCCGCTGAGGTTCGTCTGGGGAATTAAACGGGAGAAGGAAGATGCCCCAAGGCAGAATTATGCTCGTTGGAGCTCTCAATCACTACACATTACCATCTAATAACGCAGCCTCTGTCTCCTGAGAGCCACAGAAATGTGCCATTGCTCAGCAATTAAGCTCTGAGTTGTATACTGTTGACACACAGCTTTTGGTTTTTTCCTGCACTTTTGCCACCTTATTCCCAAGCGTCCCCTTTCCCCCTTCGCTCCACGTCAACACCTCAAAGTAGTCTCTGAACGGGACGCCTTGGACCATTCTGTTCTCCTTAAAAATATATGCTGCGCATCTGAGTCTCCACTATACTTAAATACAAGTCAGTTTGTAATATAGAGGAGCCTTTGAAGCCTCAGTTTTGCCCAGGAGGTTGGTTTAGGATAGCTTACTAAGACAACAACGTCCCAAATATCTTTTTTCTTTTAATGCAACCACAGCACCCAAGCAAAAATGTAATATTTAGACTCCTTTTATCCTAAAATAATGCTCCAGTTATTTACTTAAGAACTCATATCGCTGCTTAAAGAAACACAGGGGACTGTGGAGAACGTCTGCATTGAATTTGATGATTCTGCATCAGTGCTTTTTTTGTTCTCACCAGAGTAGATGCATTTTAGCAACTGCTATTGAGCATAACACCTAAGATTTGACCTTATGAGTTATGGTCAATTGCACAAGACCTTTTAATTGGCTAACGCACCGTTCATGCATACAGGGATTTCACGTATGGCTGTTACGATCAGTCGTGCGGGCGTTCATACTGCTGGATGCTCTAATGTTAAAAGGGCTTCACATTTGATGCATTGCCGGTAAAGTCACATTTTGACAACAAAACAGTTAATAATGTACATTATGAAAGGGAAAGTGTTTTTATATAAATTGCAGCGGTGCATTGTGCATCATATCATGAACAAGATGAACTGGTTGAGTCATACGTGCTTAGAACGTCTACAATTTCTAACATGATTTATTATTAAAGGGATAGTTCAGCTAAAAATGAAAATTCTGTCATTAATTACTCACTCTCATGTCGTTCCAAACCTGAAAGACCTTCGCACATCAATCTAGCGTGAGTTTTGTCACACTGTACAACAGTAATACTGTTAATAGGTAGAAATTTAATTAGATTTTCAGTTTCTGGTTGGAGCTGTATCACTTTTAGCCACAATCACGTTTAAGGCCCAGAAAGGTAGTAAGGACATCGTTAAAATAGTCCATGTGACACCTGCGGTTCATGTTTAATGCTTTGAAGATATGAGAATACCTTCTGTGCACAAAGGAAACAAAATAAATGACTTTATTAAACAAAATTTTTCTTCTGTGTCAGTCTTTGACATTCACAAGAGTACCACGATGTGACTGATGTCATGTTGTTCCAAACCCGTAAGACCTTTGTTCATCTCTGGAAAACAAAATAAGATATTCTCATAGTTACAAGTTGTGAGTAGATAAGTATTTTAAGGTAAGGGTAAGACCTAAGGGTAAAATAAGTCATTTGCACATATTTTGTTTATTTGACTGCAAAATTCTAGTGCAAATGGCTTTAAAAAAAAAAAAAAAGTACAGTTATTGACCATTAATGTTGTGTGGCGAGTTTGTAAACAGAATTTAATTAGACAAAAAAAAACAGGAATAAATTTATAACTTATTACGTTACTTTCATTTTTGAAGGTAATGCGCCACTCCCCGATCTATCTAAATGCGTCTATGTTTGCACAAATCATTTAGCTTCACCTACAGAAGAAGTGAGTATACATGTTTTTTAATGCATCTTTCCAAATCGCCTTTCCTAATAATGTGCTAGTTATCGAGTTTTGCAGCTACAGTAAACAGTACAGCTCATCACCCCACAAAAGAGCGGAGCGGGGTGAGCAGAGCTCATTAGGATTTAAGGGAACATGCAACAAAATGAGTTCCTGTGTGCAGAGCTGATTTTGACAAGGTAAAAAGGGTGTTGTTTCACACTAAGAAATTTTAACCAAAGTGTGCTATAGACTTTTCATTCAGACCCTAGTGAATCATTTAAACTTGTGGAAAATGGGCATCCGATGACCTCTTTAAGGAACGTCACTACCGAACACTTTTTTAATGAAATCAAGCACACTTTTTTGGGAGTTATTTTATAACATTTAGTTTTTATATGTGTACCACTGTTTAGAACTGTGCTAGCTAACCATATGATGATTAGCATCTTTGAGGTAGGTTCAAAAGTACCTAAATTTTCACTATCGAAACATTTGGTGGAGTTTCGGTAATGACATCTTTGTTTTTTTGGGTGTTATCTCATGAAATTGTCACTACCGAAACAGTCAATACCGAAACGTAATCATTGTTTCGGTAGTGACAAAAGGGAACACATAATCCTCAAATTTGGGGGAATAAACTAAATTTGAGTTTTTTGGTATTTTAGTATGTTTTAGTATGTTAAAATTCTGTATAATGTGATATGGTAGCTAGCAAAGCATTATTGTCAAGCGAAAATGTGCTGTCACTACCAAAACAGGGGATGTTTTGTCAAAAATAAAGTATACTGAATTATCAACTAAGATGTTATGATAGTTATTGGTTCAGTGTATACTCAAACTAATGAATCCTTAACTTTGAAAGCAGTATGATCAACTTTTTACCTTTTACAAAGAAAATCTGGATTCAAAATACAACAAATTACACTTGAAATATTGTTAAAAATGTAATTGTTATGGAGTTACCTCTGAATTAAGCAAAATCTTAATAGGTCAACATAACCCTTCTAATTAAATTATTATTACTGTGTTTTGGTAGAAAATTCTAAAAAATTCTATATGAGAATTAACTGCACAATTACTAGAAATGTGTACCTTGGATATTATACAGTTTGCATGCATACTCATGTTTGGAAAAAGACATTTTTCCAAAACATTTCCAACTCTGACTTTGGACAAATTCTGTAGAATGGCCCATATGCAGAACTTTTTACTATTTTGCATAAAAGTCCAGCTGTACTTTTGCAGTCCCTGGCAGATACCATGGCCCTAACTTACAGTAACACACCAAACACACTTTACAAAACATGCTTGAGTGCTACCAATGCAACTAAATTTCATGCAAAATAGCAAACAAAACAAGAGAAACACAGATGAACAGAAGATTCTAACTGTCAAAATGGCATAAGTGGACAGGGATGAGAACAGTGTGTTCGGAGGAATAATAAAAAAGGTTAAAGAAAACTAAAAAAGACAGTCTATTTTTAAGTCACAAGCAATTTTCTAGCAATTTACTTTCAAAGTCTGTGGTTTAAAAGATGGCACGACTTTTTTTGTTCTATTATTCACAGACAGCCCAATCAGTACCAAAAGAGTTTGTTAAAAACATAGTTGAGAGAATCTCGTCACCCATTTTTAGATATCAAATGTCTTTTTATTCTCATAATGACCTTTCACTGTCTGTTACGGGCATAATTGCATGCAAATTGATTTGGGAACATTCATGCTCCGCACTGACACTTGAGTTTTATCAGTAATTTAAAATGGAAAAATTGCACCATTATTGCACATATCCAGATAATCAGATCAAAGAGAACATATCAAGCAGGTGTGGAAATGAGTCAAGATGTCACCTTCCCACCTTCGTTCTGGAATGTCGAACCAACATAGCCAAGTCGCCTACACTCCTAAGGTTAATGCAGCAGATACCTTTGTCGCTACAGCTTATGTGAGATACACTGTTCTTTTTTTAAATAAAGGTTGGAGTTGTTGTTATAATTCTGGAATTAGTCTGACACTCTTTAAAGGGGGGAAAAATAAATATATTATATCTGACTTGTGCTGAAAATTTCTAGTCTACAAACTGTAGGAGGAAAATAAAAAAGCATTTTATTTATCTACAGATAGAGCTGACAGTGTTGAACAGAAGCAACCTTTTCTTTTCGCCATTCTTTATGTCCCGATGGAATATTGTGGTTTTTAAACCCTCCGGCAATGCTCCAGTATGTTGACCTCATCCATATCTGTTACTTCTGTAGTGAAGCTGGGTGCAGGACGCTAGTCAGCGATAAGAGTTTCATTCTGCCTCACTCGATCACACTTCTGAAGCTCCCATTTTGATTTATGCTTTCTTGCATCCTAGAATTTATTTAAGGATTTTTTTACTTCAAGTATTCACAAAGCTGTGGTGTTGTTGCTCACATATTGATTGTCCAAGATGCCCTGGGGCGCCTTGAGAGAATTTAAAACAAGAAAATAGCTCAGGTGAAAAAAACTAGTTTATCCGAGTTTCTCTTAGACAGGGTACCAGCCTGGATTTGCATGTATTGGAATTCTGCTGTATAGGCCAAAAAACAGGAAGTACAAAATTAAAAGCGAGACAGAACTGTAAAGATGTTTGTGCAAAAACTCTGCGACACACATAAACAAAAATCAAACAGAAGTCAGCTGGATGTCACCATGCACAATCTCTATAACATCTTAATTATTTCTCCTAGGCATCAGTGCAATGACATTAAGAAAACAGAGAATTTTGTTGGAAGTCCCCCGCTTCTCAAAAAGTAAAAGACCCCTGTAGTGTCACACATTTCCTTTAGAGTTTCAAAAGAGATCTCAGAAATGTCACACACTGTGCTTGGATTTGCCAAAATGCCAGTGTGAAATCAACAGCCAAATATTTTAAAATAAACTCTAATATTTTTCATTAAATTCCACTAAAACCAAGCTGTTTTCCTCTCCAAATGTTCCTCAAATTTAGCATCATCTAATAGATTTATTTGTCATTATACTTGCAATTTACACACACACACACACACGCATAAGATTTTAAAAGACCTTTTTCAGGTATTTAAATATATATACACAATGCCTTGCAAAAGTATTCATACCCCTTCATTTTTTATGTTTTGTTATGTTGCTGCCTTATGTTAAACTGCTTTAAATAACTTTTTCCCACATTAATCTAGACTCCATACACCATAATGGCAAAGCAAAAAACATCTTTGCAAATTTATTAAAAAATAAAAAAACTTTCGATGCATAAGTATTCATACTGTACCCTTTTCTGGGACAGTTGGAAATTTAGCTCAGGAACATTCATATTGCTTGTAGATGTTACTGCAATTCAAGTGAAGTTAACCTGTGGCAAGTTCAATTGAATGGGTATGATTTGGAAAGGCACACGTCTCAATAAAAAGGTCTAACAGCTGAAAATGCATATTAGAGTGAAAACCAATCACACACACATGGGGAAGAGTTCAGAAAAATTTATGCTGCATTGAAGGTTCACAGAAGCATGAAGTCTCCGTTACCCTTACTGGAAAGGGTTTTAGTTGAGCTCTAAGATCATATATGGAGATGGGAAGAACTTACAGAAGGACACGCATCATTGCAACACTCCATCAATCTGGGACAATGACCCCAAGCACACAGCAAGAGTTGGCTTATAGACCAGCCAAAGCCTGGGCTTGAACCCACTCAAATATTTCTGGAGAAACCTAAAAAAAAAAAGTGTGTCTGCCCCATCCAACCTGACAGAGCTTGAGAGGTGAAGAGGTGAGGAGAAGAATGGCAGATAATTGCCAAATGTTGATGTGCAAAGATTAGCATACCCAAAAAGATTTGAGGCTTCAGCTAAGTACTGAGTTAAGGGTATGAATACTTAAGCAATCTTAAGCAAAAAACTTAAGCAAAGTACTTATTTCAGTTGTTTTTTTTTTTTTTTTTTTTTTTTTTAATAAATGTACAAAGCTGTGACTATTCTGTTTTTGCTTTGTTATTATGGTGTATGGAGTGTAGATTGATGTGGGGAAAAAGTAATTTAAAGCAGTTTAACTTAAGGCAGCAACATAAAATGTAAAAAAATGAAGGGGTATGAATACTTTCGCAAGTATACAGTATACCTGAAAAAAGGTCATTTAAAATCATATGCATATTATTATGCGTGTGTGTGTATACATACATTAAAAAAGGTCATTTAAATCATAAACCATTAAAATCAGATGACTTTAACGCTTACATCACAACGACATGATCTTTGGATGAATAAAAACAGCACTTCTAATGCACTGTAGGATTCATTAGCTTAATCCAGGATTATTGTGCCTGTTTTGATGGTTAATCAAGCATTGGCTTATGCCATGGTGACATGGGTTTGCATAATACTTCTGATTTAACAAAGGAAGAAGGAATTGAATTATCCAAATTGGAAAAAAGGCAGAAACCACATAAGAGCAATTCCCCAGTGTTTCTATCAGATTGAAGAGCTACTGTACAATGCAACTGAAGTTCTCTTTTCTTAATGACACGTACCCTTATCAAAATTCATTCATTATACACGATTAAAACACTGATCCTCTCATCCTTATTAAGATCTTAATTTGTTCAGCATGTTAAACATCTCTATTCTTTCTCGTAAAATCTAGCCTCATTACTCAAAGAAGTCAGAACGTTAAGTGTCTACAGCTATACCAACACATTAACAATCAGCCGTGAACCATGACTGCTTTATAATGGTAATAAAACGTGCACATTTACAAAACAGAGTGAGGACCAGAGAAATTTATGAACCCATTTATGCCATGTGATCTCACATCATGCCTATAAATGAGCTACAGTACATATATGTGCACACGTAATGTGCATTCCTGCTTCATTTACCTGCGAAATTTATTATGTACATAAATGCATTTATTTCTTTTACTGCTGTTCTGGTTGGTTTTGCTGTTATCTAATACAAATAGCAGTTTACAATCCAAGTTTGTTCTTATATCAAAACTACATCATTTTCTTCTTCTTTTTTTTTTGGTTGAAATACATCACTTGGCAAAACTGGAAAGATCTGGTTTTCATTTTTACATACTGAGCTGCCTAATATAACATTTGACAGTGTCTGTTCATTATAATTTTAATATAGTCAAGATTTCCATCATATAATTTGTTTACTTTTGTACAATAAACAACTTTGATACTACACAGTTTATCAGCATCAGATGTAAAATCTGGGTCCTGAAGCAAAACCAGTCGAAAAGCACAGAGTATATATATATATATATATATATATATACACATGTATATTATTTAATAAAATCCTTTGCACTGCATAATCTGAGGTTTTGCATGGTATAAGAAATGGCTTTTCATCCTCAGCATATTTTGTTTTTCACTACAAATTACTGTAATATGTTTATGGCAGACAAGTAATTTGCTCACATAACAGAGAGGATGCCGAGAAGATTAATACCCCACTTTATTTTAAGTGAAAATGCTTATTACCACGGAGACTGCCTGGGGAGAAATAGATACTCATCTTTCATTAAAACATCCACTGCTAAATGCACTCGGCCTACAGCTTTGCACAACATCCATGGACCTGAAAACACACTGGCTGCTGCTTTCTGAATGCGATAGATGTGATTATCCAGTTCAATGCAAATGAATGACGCAATAACCAACAAATGCAGGCCTGTAAAGCACAAGACCAGGTCTATTAAAAGCTCAGATACCTTAAAGGAATAATGCACCCAAAAATAAACATTGCTGAAAATGTACTCACCCTCAGGCCATCCAAGATGTAGATAAGTTTGTTTCTTCATCAGAACAGATTTGGCAAAATGTAGCATCACATCACTTGGATCCACAATGGATCCTCTGCAGTGAATGGGTGCCGTCAGAATGAGAGTCCAAAAAAACCCACAATAATCCACAAGTAACTCACAAATCAAAGCAATAAACAAATCCATAAAACATTTTTAACTTCCATCTGCTTCCATCTAAAACGAGAGTCCTTTATCCAAAATATTGCTTCTCCAGTGAATCTGAATCAGGAGAGAAATATGCACAGATCAAGCGTTGTTTACAAGCGAATTACTCTTTGATTATTGTGAGGTTTATTCAGAAGTTTAGACTATCACACTGACGGCACCCATTCACTTCAGAGGATCCACTAAAAGTTACGTATAATTCTAAATTTCTCCAAGCAAACTGATGCACCTCTTAGATGGCCTGAGGGTGAGTGGATTTTCAGCAGATTTTCTTAAAAGGGTCACCAGATGCAAAGTTCACGTTTTCATGTTGTTTGAACATTAATGTGTGTTGGCAGCGTATGTACAAATCTACCCTATAATGATAAAAATCCATGCAGTCGTTTTTAATTAATCTGTAAAAATAATATCCCCTTTTTCAAATCGAGCCATTCTCCGCTCCCATGATAGTTGATTGACATGAGCGACTTACGTCAGATCAGCTGTCACAGTCCGACCTCCATTGTTTCGATGCTGGAGTAGGGATGTAAGTTAGACAAGAATATCTCAGATTGAGCGATTGAGGTGTTGTGTTGCTGGATGTAATAATGAACATAGCGGTCGTCATTTACTCCCGACATCTGAGCCGCTGAAGATGCAGTGGATTAAGTTTGTTTGTAAAGGGAATGCGCCTCCCGATCTACTTAAATGCGTCTATGTTCGGGCAAATCATCTGTGATCCAGCTTCACCTACAGCAGAAGTGAGTATAAGGGTTTTTTATGAATCTCTGCAATCACCTTTCCTAATAACGTGCTAGTCAGCAAGCTAAATGCAGCTAAATGCGGCTAAAGTAAACAGGCTTGTCACTCCACAGAGAGGAGAGGGGCGGGGCGAGCAGAGCTCATTAACATTTAAAGCAGCCTCGACCAGAAGAGGATGATTTTTGCAGAGCTGATTTTGACAAGGTAAAAAGGGTGTTGTTTTACACAACCATTGAGAATCAAGTATATTATAGACTTTTCATTAAGACCCTAAAGAATCATATCAAATGGGCATCCGATGACCCCTTTAATTTTGGTGAGGTATTCTATTAATGAATTATTCGAGATTAGAATAATAATAATAATAAAAAAAGTGCTGGATCAGACCACAATACTATAATTTGGAGAAGTAGATTATAAAAATGTATCATTTTATTTAAAGTCCAGTCATGGATGTATCTTAAGCCAAAAATTTGGCTTTAGCTTGAATAAGCCTGTTAGTTACTGTCAGGGTTATTAACATTTAATTCAATGCCACAGAGCAAAAATTCTGTTATACTGCAAAATATGAGGCTGAGGTAAGGTCAAACAAGCCTGAGTACTCTGTATGTATGAACAAAATGTGTTAACTTTGAATACTGCAGTGTACAGTCAAATAAAAATAACACAATCCCATGAGTGAAGCACTGTTTTGATCTCTCAATGACCTCTGATAATAAATGCTGACTTACAAGTTTAAAAGTGTTCACATTTGCCCTTACATAACTCCTCTCAAGTGCAACAAGTCATACCAAGATGTCTCTTCTGGCAGTCAAAATGCTCAGTTTTAATTAGTAACAGATATCGCCCCCACAAATACCCAGCATTCCAATTTTCCACAAGATTGTTTCTCTATCAGCAAAAACTGCCGTTACTCAGACAGAAAGAGCTGCAGGAGATTGCTTAGTATGTGTATCAGAACATCGGCTCTCAGGACTTTAAATAAAACAGTAAGGAAGAAATAAAGAAGAGGAAATTATTTTAAAGGGATAGTTCACCCCAAAAAATGAAAATTACCCTATGATTTACTTACCCTCAAGCCATCCAAGGTGTATATGACTTTCTTCTTTCAGACGAATACAATCGGAGTTATATTAAAAAATGTCTTTGCTCTTCCAAGCTTTATAAAGACAGTGAATGGGTGTTGAAATTTTGAAATCCAAAAAAGTGCATTCATCCATCATAAAAAGTGCTCCACACTGCTCCAGAGGGTTAATAAAGGCCTTCTGAAGTGAATCGATGTATTTGTGTAAGAAAAATATCTACTTTTATAATATCTCTAGCTTCCGCTAACTGTCGTACGCACATTCATGAGAGAGTGGCGTTCCACTGTATAACGTAGGACGTAGGTGAAGATGGTGAACGTGGAAATATGGACATTTTTCTTACACAAATGCACGGATTCACTTCAGAAGGCCTTTATTAACCCCTCTTTTATGGAGGATGGATTGTATTCGCCTGAAAGAAGGCGAGTAAATCATGGGGTAATTTTCATTTTTGGGTGAACTATCCCTTTAAAACATAAAACCTTGATTGTCTCACTTGTAAACAGGTGATGATGCCAATAAAGCAGACTAAAACAAATGTTTATGTGTATGGAATTCTGATATACACACACACACACACACACACACACAAACAGACATCGTTTTGGTTGCTCTTTGTACCCTTATATTGGAACAATCTTGTTTGCAGAAAATTCAGTTCATCTTCTAGAACTATCTCTCTTTTTTGATCAATTCAGAATGAAGTACAGGAATAAAATTAACAACTGCCGCATGCAAATGAGCTTTAGATGAAAAAAATGCTGCTGTACTTTGTAATTTTTCCTCAAGTCATTTGTAGCGCATGAGGGCTGCTTATGTTTATTCAACATGAAAATGCTCCAAAATTGCCAGAGTTCATTTTTTAACAGTTAGTAAGCCATATAAGGTTGATTCTTAGCCTACAACTGTAAAAATCATTTATCTAGATCTCATACCTATAAGCTAGTGTAGTCTTAAACATTTACTACATTAACTTTTATCGATATAAAATTAAAATATATGATTAAAAATATAACATACATTCTGTTCCGTAAAAAAAATAAAAATGAAATATTGATACTTCTTCCTGCACAGCACAATTTTTTGTCCAATCAAATGCTCTCTAGAATGAGAATAGGCTATCCCATCCCCTAATACTACCAACAAACGATTAGCAAGTAGCAAATCATGTTTTGTGTCTGATGTAACTACAGGCAATTGTCGAGCTATTTCATACACTCTCAACTATATTCCTTCATCTTCAGTTACTGTAATTTAAAAACACTGTCGTTAGTTTGTTTGCACGTTCATTTTATTTTTTTCTGATCACATGTAGATTAAAAAAAAAAAAGCCCATGCAACAGCCAATACTTTTAGCAAGATAAATGACAGTAGTTTAAAATGGCCAAAAAGCTAACACAATTTTATTGTTTTGGTAGCAGCATTGATTCATCAGCCTGTCTCATATTGATCCGTAATGCAATTTAAACCAAGCGGCGCTGATGATTTGACCTCATCAACAGCTCTGCTCATTGTACAGGACAAATTAAGCCCACTATTGTTATGATCTCATGGTACTGTATCAGTCATACAGCTCTGCAAGAAGATAAAGAAACTAACAGATATGCATAACCTAATCTGAAACGTAAAAGTTAATAAATCTATCAAAACATTTAATATAATCTGCAGTAAAATACTGTTAAATGTATAGTTATTGGAAGTAAAAACAACAAGCATTATAATTTACAATGGAAAAATGTAAACTGACATTCCCAGAACTACTAAACGTGTAATACTATATTAGCATTATACTATATTGGTTGTCTGAGATATTGAAAAGAAGAGACAATTATTAAAAAATAAAATAAAAATTAACTCTGTAAAAAAAAAAAAAAGTTGTTTCAACATAGTGTTCATGCCGCCTTCAAATTTTAAGTTTACTCAACTAAAATATCCATGTTTTCATGTAGTACAACTTAACATTTCATGTTGACTAAACTTAAAATTTTAAGGTAACATGAACACTTTAAGTTGAAACAACTTATTTTAAGTAGTTTTTACAGTGTAGCTCACAAGCCAGTTTAAGTATGTAGCAGAATGGAGAAACATAATTAATTTGTAAATACGTTTACAGTATTTTAAACAAAAACAAACATTTTAATGGCTTAAAAACTGTCAAGTGGTGTAACCATAAAGTAAAAATGCATCAAATATATTTTCATATACCTTGACTTCAGTGCACATACTATCATAATAGATAAAGAACATACATATGTAAAACATAAAAGTTGCAAAAAAGTCTATATAATATTCTTGATCACAATTTTTAGAATTCACAAATAGAATAAATATTTACAATAAAAAGTGCATTTTAACTAGTCTTTGTTTCTCTTGAAATACAGTTTCTGGGCAGTTACACAACAACAACAACTTTGACTTTAAAACCCTCAAAAATATGAAAATGATTGACTAAATATAAAATTAAACAATATACGCATAATGTCATTGATACTATTGTGTGTGTTTTTCTTGTGCATTTGCATACACATTAAACATCTATCAAATCTCATTCTTGCTGCACAGCATGTGGCGTCGCATTGTTTCCTGTTTATTTGTTTTTGTTATTTTCAATTATTGCGGATGAATGATACATCCGTGTAAACTGCCAATCACACGTCAGCTGTAATCGTCCTTGTCATAAGCACGGTTCAGCGATGTCAATCAAATTCACATTTCCTGGTGTTACTGTGACAAATTGTGTGTTTGACTGAGAGGTCTGATCCTCAGCAGACTCCATCGGTACATTGAAGAAACCACTTCTAACCTGATATCCACACAGACTCTTCTGTCTCCTTCAACGCCTGACAGATAATATTTCATCATTTTTCTAGATACGGAGTGTGGCGAGACTTTATGTCCAGGGGCACATTGTGTGTTTACACCCCTGGGTTGAGGTTGAATAGTGTCTGCGCTGCTCTGTCACTGGCCATATGTACACTTTTAGACGGTGGTGCCCCTGAGGCATCATCTGCCTCATTTCCTGAAGCACTTTACAACAAAAATAAGAGGAAATCGAATGCCAGTTTGGTTTTTTTTAGCTGCCTCCTGCGGTGCCGTGCCATTATTTATTTCTCAACGTCTTAGCTTACAAAACAGCCTCGTCAAACAGCAATCACAACAGACCTATGATGTAAAGGTTAAGAAATGCCCAGCGAGCTTATACACTGAATTTTTTTTTTTTACTTTTGACAGAAACAAATGCTTTGAGAAAAACTTGTAGGTGGGTAACAGTAAGTTTCCTTACTATATACGTTGGACAGTAAAATACTGTTAAATGTACACTTTTTGACTGTCAAAAAACAAGTCATCTTAGAATTTGTAATGAAATTATGTAAACTGTCATTCCCAGGTTTCACATTTGGTTTTTCATGTAAATAACTGTTGGGTCATTCCATGTCAAATCAACCAGAGATATTTGATTATGTAAATTTTTCTGTAGAAAGACAAACATAAATAGCGATGAAAGCCAAAATAATAAATGCCACAGATGTGTATTTACTGAGTAATCCACTATTTTGTAGAGGGGGCACAAAATGATCATTTTCACCTGAGATTTGGAGCCGAATTAGAGGGGTGTAAAAAGGACTTTTAGAAAGCTGGCAGTATTGTTACTTTATTTTTACAAAGA
>JAHKKF010511824.1:0-13730 GCA_019740295.1 Labeo calbasu
CTCTGCAATTCCTCCTTGCAGATCCTCTCCAGTTCTGTCAGGTTGGATGGTAAACGTTGATGGACAGCCATTTTTAGGTCTATCCAGAGATGCTCAATTGGGTTTAAGTCAGGGCTCTGGCTGGACCATTCAAGAACAGTCACAGAGTTGTTTTAGCTGTGTGCTTAGGGTCATTGTCTTGTTGGAAGGTATATTTTCCCCACACATCTTTTTTAGTTTTTGAGGTTATCCCAACTCCAGATTTTCCCTTGATTATATCCTTGTTTTCATGAACAAGTTGGGCAAGAAGTAAGAGTTGGTCTTGCGTCCAGTTTGGTTTTCTTTTACGTTTACATGCCTTTTTATCAGCCATGATTATTCTACTCTGTTAATTAAAAGGCTGTTTATATGCATATCTGCTAATAGTATACGAGGAGCACACATGTGAGAGGCTGAAGATATATATGTTTAATTAGCCTGCATTTTAAAATCTTTATTTGAATATGGCAACATTTTTATTTTAAAACCTTTATTTGAATATGATAACATAATATTGCACATTACAATATTTCTATAAATAAATGTCTGACAGAGACTCCTCCCCTATCAGCCAATCATTGTGTGCATAGTTAGTAAGCATGTCGACATCATTCATAGCAATGAGGTCAACCCCGCCTTTACTCTTAGCTTAAGACTTCTCTCTATTCCTTAGTAAAAGTTTGTCTCAGCAGCTTTGTGAAGAAGTTTTAAGAGAAAACTCTTAGCTAAAAACTTTTACTGCTATTTAGGAGAGCTCTTAGTGGTAAGATAAAATGTGGTTACAGGCTTTGATCATGTGTAATGTACATTATGTACTGACATTAAACTCGTTTTTAACATGATAGTTTTATTCTTACATGTACTATAATAATATGTTATTAGCCCCGAGATAAATCATGTCAGTGAATAAATACATAGATATGCATCAGTTATTTGTAATCCCATACAGTCTAGTAGTAGAATTTATGTTAAGTGAGTTAGAGGTTTTGGGTCCTAATCCGCCGTCGCATGAATTCCCCCCTTATTAAAATCAAATATGTTCATCAGTGATCCTATATCAGAGACACATTTGTGTGTATTTTGTTTTGTTCTTTTCCGGAATGAGTCATAAGCAATGGATTGAAGTGCTCGCATGTAAACGAGTCGCATTGAGAAAGTTCTGTCACTAATTAACATCGCAACGAATATTAAGCATGATTTCAGGAAAAAGATACAGATTTCAGCATCAGCACCTTATTTAACAGAAAGGAATGTTTTATCAGCATTAAGTATGTCCGTGCCGCGAGATGAGTGGTCCCACCACAAAAAAGTGGTGGGACAATATCGAGCCTTGCAAAAAGTGTCCCACCCATCCCACCTGTAAATTACGCCTATGAAAATAAGTAATGTGAAACACTAACACAAGCAATTATGAGAAATATTTTTATTACAGCAGTCTTCAACAGTAAAACCAACACAATAGTGTTAAAATGTACAGTTTCACAAACTTTCTTGCAAAAGTTTTTGTCCTTTCCAATGCTGGTCGTGATTTCTCTCTAGGAGTTATTTGCCATCTATTCTATTTCTATGATCACGCATTGATGGATCATAGAGATGTTTGTACAGGCGTACCTGTTCAGCCAAAACAGCTTTAAAATTGTTCATGATCAGTGCGGTGACACGCGAACAGTTTACTCGAGATGCTGTGCATGCCGCCACATGAAATGGTTGATTTCACAAACCCAAGTGAACTTGCGGACGCATAGAGTATAAATCAGTTTTTACGTTGCACAGATTTAAGTTTTAGCGCTAAAACGCTTTGTGAAACACTCTTAGAGCAAAAACTTAGGAGTCCTAAATTTAGGACTGGCACACCCAAGATTTTCTCCTAAATCGGCAAGTTATGAGCTACTTGTAGCCTTAAGATATTTTGTGAATACAGGCCCTGGTCTCTCAAGACAAGAGTATGGATTCCCAGAAGTCTATTTATTTACCTGCATCTGACTCAGTAACAGAACTGAATGTGTGTTCTTGTACTTCACAGAAAACACTGGTTGAACCTTCTTTATGTGACTTTTCTTGTCTTTTTTGGACCCGGTTTGTCCCACCCTTCATCAGCACTCAGACTCTGGACTTGCATGATGTTAGAATTTATTTGATGCCTGCACACAGAGCAGTAGGAGACAAAATGGCATGTTCAGCGATTTTGTAGTTCCACCCACAGCAGTTCTCCATAGCTCTGCTGCTCTTAAGTAATAAATGTAAAAATAAAACACTGTACTTCAGTGTATACATCGAGAACAGTGAGTGATTTTCTCTTTTTCTTTTGTTGTTTGATTAACATTTATAACACGGTCGGCGGCTGCAGGTTTACGCTGCTGTCGCTTTAAGATCTGACACACAGATCAAATATTTTGATGCATCAGTATTTCTCCCAACTGTTTAGGTTTACTTAAGACGATTACCGATTGCATTGACATGAATAGTCTCCAAGACGAGCATGTGTGTATCAGTAACAGAACTTTAATAGAACTTAAGCGAAAGAGAACTCTGCATTCGTACTCTGACTGAGAGGTGTGCGCGCACATAAACCCATCGGTTTTCAAGTAACCTTCTGTACAAGACTTAAAAACACATGCAAATACTGAATATCACTTTCGTGATAATGCATCGAGTCAGTGATATTTCCGTCAACTCTCCCTGGACTCGGCTGGACTCTGAATATTTTCCGAGTCCGAAATGCTCAAGTCCGAGTCGAGTCTGAGTAAAAATGCATCCGAGTCCGTGACAAGTACAAGTCTGCTAAAAATTGTACCCGAGACCGTTCAAGTACGAGTCCGAGTATCCCAACTCTAATGCATGCTAAAACAAATTAGACTGAAAAGTTGTTCCCTATAGCTGTTATAGTCACTTATTCAGTGTTTTATTAAATGATATGTGCATAATGTAAGTTAAAATACTTGCCGTGTATTGTCATTACTACTGGCTCACTGTAATCTGTGTAATATCCTCCTCTTCGTGCTCTGCACCTGTACTCTCCTCCATCAGAGACTTTCACAGGATTGATTATTTTAGATGCAGCTTCGGTAGATTCATAATTTGAGTCTTCTCCAGAGAAACTCCCATCCATTGTGTGAGTGAATCAGCTCACATCTCAGAGTAACTGAGTCTCCAGTGAACACTGAACTCTGTGGCTCAACATTCAGAGTTGGTGTGGGAAAATCTGTCAACAAAAAGTCATCACTAGTATGAATTGTTGAAGTTTTTTAGTGAAAGATATCATCCTCTTAATATTAAATAATTTACACATCTTGATTTTAAAGAAAATGTAAAAAATAAAGTTGCACGCAGCAATTACTGGAACAAAGTAGGTCAACATTCACTGCAATGCAGAGAGTTCAAGGACAACAAAAGTACAAAGACCTAGAACTAGAACAACTGAATAAGATTTATATTTTGAAATTAGGATGAGGATCCTCTTTTTAGCCAAAAGTACAGTCGGGATACTCGGACTTGTATTTGCATTCAAGTCCGGTCTCGAGTAAAATTTTTAGGCGACTCGGACTTGTCATGGACTCAAAAGTGATAATGCATATATATATATATATATATATATATATATATATATATATATAATACCTTAAGATATCTAAAATAAATAAATTATGCAAATTAAGAGCATGTTATCACACTTAACATTGAAACATTGCGGATGACAACGTAAAAAAAAAAAAAAAAAAAAAATCATTTTGTTGGTTTACTTATTTTAACAAATAAAACAACCAACAGTGAACTCAAAGGAAATTATTATTATTATTATCCAACTGCATTCCTCAAGTACAACTCTGTTGCTGCCGGGAAGTTGGTCATCAATGCATCTGCCAAATAAGAAAAAAAAAATAGAAAAGCTTCTTTAACATTTTTTTTTTTACTTTAATTTCACTAATTGTGACAGAGAGTCATTCTCTTTTACTTGGGTGTACACTAAAAACAAAAATGAGGTATATACTGTGCATCACCATTCAGTGTGTAAAAAAAGAGAGAAGCTCTCTGGTAAATGTTGTGTGTTGTATATACATACCACTAATGACTGAGAACAGTCCAGTCTTTTCAAATGCCTCCTTCTGCAGTGGACCACCCTCTTAATGTTGAATATGGACATGAGGGCATTTTTTTAAAAAAACATAAAATATAATACAGATTGAGGTGGTATTGTGGACAAAGACTGACATTTTAAAATGACAAGTAAAGGAATTATTTTTTACATTTCTGATTTGTGCTGTACTCATTAAATATTGACACCACAATGTTTAATTAATGTGGCACGTTTTAAAGACTTTACCATTCCATCATCCTTCTGGCACTGTCTTTAAGATTTCTTCCTTCAATTCTGCACAACTTTGACACCTGAATAACACATGCCAATGTCAGTCAGGTAGTATTATATGCATCAGTGTAAAAGTGTCCAAAATTGTCTGGCACAACTAATTTCATAACAACACAGTGATAGCTGCTGTAACTAAAATGTAGCCCAGTACACACATTAACCTCAAATTTTAATACTGCTGCAAACTTTTTATAATTGAAAATTTTATGTTGCAATTTAAAATAATTTGTATATTTTGAGCTTTAGTATCAATTTGGAAGTTTCAAACTAAATCTTATTGTACTTGTACAATAACGAATATATTCTATTCAATTAGCTCTTGCTTTCTCTGTATGAAACAAGCCATTGTTCAGTCATAAATTCAACATAATAGTTAAAATAAATGATTGACTTTGTCAAAGATAAGAGCTCTAGTGAGGAAATGTTGTTTTGGAGAGTGTTTTTTTTTATTATTACTATTATTTTTTTTTTTACACCATTGCTGCCTGAATCTCCTCATTTTCCAACAGCTTTTCCAGATGTAGAAACTCCTGCTTAATTTGTCCAGTTCTTCTGAATGTGTGTTCACTGTATAAATTCATATAGATTAATCTTTGTCAAAGCTGTTTGTTCTGTTGTTTGCTCTTTTGCCTCTTCTTGCACTGTTTTAAAATCGCGTGAGTTTGTAAACATATAAAAATGATAAACTTTCACTTTATCATCTATTAAATTTTGCAATTAATCCTCTGATCACATTCATGCTGAACCGTGGGGCTTAACGTTAGTCCATAGGGATCACTATCATCTACAATATGCTCCCTTCACTAAAATGTCACGGTTCCTACCTCCCGGTTTCCGTCTTGAAGCCGACCAGGAAGTGACTAAAGCTGCAATTCATCGACTGGCCGCTAGAGGCTGGCTGCAAAAGGGAGTCAATCCTATAGACTCCCCATGTTAAAAAGCCCAACTTCACAGCAGAAAAAAATATGTTTACAGCCTGGTTCAAAAAGTGGATTTGGTCTATATAGCTAATTTTGCCCTTCATGTCAACTCTGAAGGGGGTGAATTTTTTTATAACTCATCCGTTTAATTTATATTAAGCCTTAAAGTTCTGCATAATTTAGTGCGTGGCCACTTAAGTGACAGGTGGATTGCCGCTGCTGTCACCACCGTTGCGCTCGGCGGGCGTAGTTTCAGCAACCAGCTCCACCCACGTCCTGCCTATTTGCCCATTTCCGATTACCTGGGAGTGACGTGCAGTGACGCGATTCCAAGATGGCGACGGCCGACTCCCGCCCACTAAGAGCTTCAAAAATGCTCTTCGGAAATCTACGGGTGATGTCACGGACACTACGTCCATGTTTTTTTACAGTCTATGGTTCCTACACATGCTAAACAAATAATGTATAGATAAACAATGAACACACATACTTACAAGACCAAGTAGGAATGTCCTTTATCCTTTGTTGTTTCCCGTTGCTTTCCCACAGGTACTTAGTGTTTCCCACAGGTACTTAGTGTTCTCTCGTGTAAAAACAAAATTCAACAGCGGAATTATCGCGGGATCTTGCAACAGTGATCTCTACTAACTTTCAAGTCTGGCGTTGCCAGTAGTCCTGTCTCAGTTGGGCGACAATTGCCATCTAGTGGTTGGGAATTGTAATTGCATATTTATTTATAAATTGAAAAACTGTCAAATAATATCTTATAATGTGTATGAATGTTACATTTAAACCTTTGTGGGATGCATGATAACATATTATTAAATGCAATTAAACTTTTGAAACATTTAAATTAGCATTATTTTGGCATAATTAATAATGCTATAAATTAATTAAATAAAATAGTGCTAATTTAAATGTTTCAAAAGTTTACTTTCATTTAATAAAAAGTTGTGTGGGAAAAAATGACATGTAAAAAATTTCAAGACTATTTTGGCCATGCTCATAGCTGGTCTGATATTGGGCTATCGACCTTATTTTTCAGTGTGGAAGTAAACTGCAGACGTCCAGTTCATAATGCGCCATAGAGAAATAACGAGAAATATATCGAAGTGCAGTAAACGGTAAAACAGCTTGCACTACAAACCAGTGTGTTCATAATTAAGATAATTCATTAAAATAATATGGTAAGACACACCATTTTGCAATATTAAGCACCAAAACGAGCTGTTTGTGCAGCTAAAAATAGCTGCAAGTGGATGAGACCCTAAGCCAGACACAAAAAATGTACAAATGGCTGCACCCACTCTTATGAGAAAAAATAAGGTGGATAGCCAAGTTGTTAAAATTAGACCACTGATGACCTTGATTTTGCCGGTTGGGCTAAAAGCAGACTATATACCATGTCATGAAATGACACTTACATCTTTGTAAATATTATTGACACTGCAAACATAATGGTATATCAACCATCTCATGCACTGCCTGGCCAAAAACTGCAATGAATCAGATTTGACTATGAGTGGGCTACAAATAGCCGGTCTGACTACGAGCTAAATCTTGGCTACAAACAGGCTTCGCTTACAACATGTCAAAGAAATGAAACCAAACACACTGCAAACACTGTTCACTTTGCTTACGTGATGGAATGTCATACATCTCACAAGTTATTTTCCAAAAAATATGACATGTATCCAAATTCAAGGTTTTGGGGCTAGAAGGGGTCATACATAGCCGGACTATATTGGGTCTATGGTTAACCGAGACGGTGAAATGATGGTTATTGCTTGCTGGGTTCAGTCAGTGTGTGAATGCCGAGTTCTCTTTTGCTTCTAATAGGTTCTGTTGTTGCTACACACATGCTCGTTTTGGAGACTATTCATGTAAGTTAAGTTGGTTTTGTCTTAAGTAAACCTGAACAGCTGGGAGAAATACTGATGTGTCAAAATATTTATCTGTAAATCAGATCTTAAAGTAACAGCAGCGTAAACCTGCAGCCACCGACCGCGTCATAAATATTAATCAAAAGAAAAAAGAAAAAGAGAAAATCACTCATTGTTCTTGACTGAATCACTTATTAACTTTAATAAGAATCATCTTTAATGTATACAGAGAAGGCTTTGCAGTTTTATTTTAACATTTATTACTTCATGAAATGTCTGTAGTCTATTTCTGTAGTAGCCTTTAGTTAGACCTTCCTTAAAACCTTCAAAAAAAAAAATAAATAAATAAATAAATAAATAAAAAC
The DNA here is from genome assembly GCA_019740295.1 of Labeo calbasu. Taxonomy (NCBI): domain Eukaryota; kingdom Metazoa; phylum Chordata; class Actinopteri; order Cypriniformes; family Cyprinidae; genus Labeo; species Labeo calbasu. The sequence continues at coordinate 7,553 of JAHKKF010511824.1, forward strand.
AACAAAAAAAACTCTGTTTTTAAAAAGATTATTTTTAAAAAAAAAATATGTATATTATTTCAGTTGTATTTTTGATTAATATATTTATGTATCTTTTTGCTTGTAAGTAATGCTTGGTGTGTTTACTTGCCTTCAGTAAGCTTGAGAATGTTTTACTTACATTAGTTGATTAGTTTTTGCTTTATTTTTTTTAAACATGGTGGCAGTTTCTAGCTTCAAAACATAAATAATATTTCTAACATCTTTGCAGCAATAGTTTTCATGGGTCCAAAACCACCTTGGGTGTGCATGATTTTCTAATAATTCAATGGCCCATCATCAATTATTTCTTATATCATGTAATTTATTGTAATTAATGTAACTATAAATGCATTCAAAAATAAAACAGGTGTGAGTTTGTTGTGACTTATGGAAAGTATATGTAGAGTTTTATACACAGTGTGTGCCATTGTAAAGACTAGGTTTATCCCTCACAGCCTCATTTTCATCAAAGACAAAAATGTCATATAAAACCCAAAACACACACAGCCACAATCAGAAATAAAAGAGGTGCATTTTCTGGTTTTCTTTTAAGGTCCCAAGATACCTACTCCTTTACCCCCACCCTTGAATTAAAACATTTACTACAACAATGAATAAAGTCAAGTCCCGTCCTATAATTTTTCACATTCTAAAACCTGTTGCACTTTGAAATATGTCACATTAGTCAGCCATAACTTCTGTTACATGACTTTAAATTGCTAAGCAGAGCATGGTCACTAATTATGAAATGTTGTGAAATCAAAAATCAAAATGACAAGATCCACAAGAGGTTTGCTTTTCTTACATTTCAATTGACATTGTGTTTTTCTAGTTGTAAAGGTTAAAAACAGGGGTACCCAAACTTGGTCCTGGTCCTTGGTTTAGCTCCAGTTTGCCTCAACACACCTGCCAGGGGGTTTCTAGTATGCCTAGTAAGAGCTTGATTAGCTGGTTCAGGTGTGTAATTGGGACTGGAGCTAAAATCTGTAGGACACCTCCCTCTAGGACCGAGTCTGGGCACCCCTGGGTTAAAACAATGTTAAGATACCGACAAACAGTAGTGTTTCCTTGGACTCTGACTTGACACGGACTCTGCCCATTTTGGACTCTATTTTATTTGTGCACTGTAATCCAGATCTTGAGATCTTCATCTCCATCCCAAGCAGAGAGTCCAGCAGTAACAGCAATAAACCTGCGCTGAAGTGCATTTTACAAATTCAAATAGTGCCGCATCAAGAAACAACAGGTTTTACGGCAGGAAAATCGAATGCTCATTAGCTGCATCCTCCGGAGGTCGCATTTGAAGGCTGCACACCTCATTAAGGAAGTCTTATTTAAGAAAAGTAAACAATATAAAATTGACCGTTATTCCTTGTGAGGTGTAAAATACTATAATTTCTTTTTTACTTGCAATTTAACAGTTACTTTTCTTAAATGAGACCTCCCCGATGACGTGTGCAGCCTTCAAATGCGACCTCCGGAGGATGCAGCCTTCCAAATGAGACGCAGCTATTGGCTCTCGCCTGCATTCGTCACAGATTACGACATGCTATGTTTCTGGTGAGGTGTGTTTTGAATGATGCACGCGCACGCATTCACGAAGTGGAAGGGAAAATAATCTGCATAATATTTTCAGTGTTTAACAACTTAAATTCTGCTCTTCACTTCACACAAACCTTCCATATTCTGCCAGAGAGGACCGCAGCTGCAACGCATCGTCATTTGGACTGTGTTTTGGTACTGCGCTTGACATTTTTGCATGGGTAGGTTTAGGTTTGGGAGAGGGTTAAGGGGTCTAAAAATCTAAATCACTTATTGATAAAATGATAAAAATTAAACACAGTAACAACTGACTGCAGCCACAGATAAAAGGCATTAAATCTCTGAAGATCTCATTCCAGAGGAGGAATTCCACAAAAAGCATTACCAGCTTCACTTATTACTAAACAGATTAACTTTATTTCTGTTAGAGGTCTACAGAAATTATTTATTGAGAATTAGCAGGGGTTTAAATCTAATGTTTCATTTGAAGTCATATTAGTGATTAATGTTTCTATTAATTGGGCTCTTAACTTACAAATTATTTTGTTTCTTATTTTCAATCATTTCTTGTTTTTTCAGCTGCTGTGATAGTGTGTTTAAGAATCATATTTGCAGTATAGCTTTCTGTTGATGGTTTCTAAATTATCATGTATCGTCCGGATTCAATGAAGACATTTGAACCAAAGTTATAATAAAAGAAAATAATATGATAATTCAACTACATAAGTATATTATTGCCACAGAGCAATCATTAGAGTCAAATGACATTAGTGAATTAGATTAATTCATTATAATAGTAGAATCATCACTTGATTTTATTTTGTTCTTATTTGCTACTGAAAATGTGTTTTACAAACACACCACTGTAGCAACCAACAAAAAAAAGGGTATTGTAAAAAGAGTTATGAGGCCAATTAATAGAAACACTAATCATATACCATAATATTATGGTGGCTTCAAATTAGAAAAAAGTTAGATTTAAACCCGTTTATTTTCAGTAAAGAATTTTTGTACACCTCTAACAGAAATAAAGTCAATCTGGTTAGTAATAAGTGCTATATTACAGTTTTTCTTGATTGCTTAAAGAGTTCATCAGATGCACACACACACACACGGATGAGACAGGAGGTGAGTAGCAAACCAAACCAGAGTTTTATTAACAGATTTGTAAATAATAGAAAGCAAGATGGAGCGGTAGTTAGGTAATCTTATCTAACTGTCTTTGAGTTGAGAAATAGATGATAATCCAGATGAGAAAGCCACGCGGGAACCAGAAAGCACAGGAGAGTTCGACGAGGGGAAATGCATGGGGTCAGGAACTAGCGTCAGCGATGTGAACGGTAGACCAGACAAAGGGGAACTGGAGAAGAGTGTCTTATATAGGGCATGGCTCAGTGAGGATCAGGTGAACGTGATTAGAATTCAGGTGATGATGAACTGGTGACGTGGCAGGTGGAGGTGGCTGTGGTGAATGCCTGACAGACATTCTCAGATGCCTGTCGGTGTGCCGTCACACCAACAGAGGCCGCTCCCATGATAGTTGATTGACATGAGCTCTTACCTCAGACCAGCTGTCACAGTCCAGTAGCTTTCCTTGTTTCGATGCCGAAGCAGGGATATAAGTTAGACAAGAATATCTCCGATTAAGCGATTGAGGTGTTGTGTTGCTGGATGTAATAATGAACATAGTGGTCGTCATTTACTCCCGACATCTGAGCTGCTGAAGATGCAGTAGAGGGTGTTGTTTTACAAAACCATTGAGAATTTGTAATCAAAGTATATTAGAGGCTTTTCATTAAGACCCTAAAGAATCATATCAATTTGTGGAAAATGGGCATCTGATGACCCCTTTAAACACATTTGTCCACTCAGACATCACATTTTCAAAACTGTATTAAAGGGGTCATCAGATGCCCATTTTCCCAGTTGATATGATTCTTTAGAGTCTTAATGAAAAGTCTATAACATGCTTTGGTTAAAAGTTCTGAGTCGTAGTGTAAAAAACACCTTTTTTTTTCCTTGCCAAAATCAGCTTTGCAAAAATCATCCTGTTCTCGTCGATGTTGCTTTAAATGTTAATGAGCTCTGCTCGCCCTGCCCCTCTCTTCTCTCTGTGGAGTGACGAACCTGTTTACTTTAGCCACATTTAGCAGCGTTTAGCCGCTAAACTTGCTAACTAGCACGTTATTAGGAAAGGTGATCGCAAAGATTCATAAGAAACCCTTTTCACTTCCGCTGTAAGTGAAGCTGGATCATGAATGATTTGCACGAACATAGACGCATTTATGTAGATCGGGAGTTGCATTCCCTTCACAAACAAACATAATCCACTGGATCTTCAGTGGCTCAGATGTTGGGAGTAAATGACGACTACTATGTTCATTATTACATCCAACAACAGAACACCTCAATTGCTTAGGAGCCATTCTTGTCTACCGTGCATCCCAATGTGCATACTATCCACCCTATCTGCCCTAAATAGTATTGATAATTACTGCTATCACATAGAATTTAGGATGGATAGTATCCACATTGGGATGCAGGCACAGTCTTTAATTTAGTTCATCAAAACGTGTGATAATGCATTCTGTATTGATCTGACAGTTTGTATGTGGCAAAGGACACCATCATTGGAGATGGCAGCACACATGGTGATATTGGGGCCCCTCTGAACTGGCACTGCAACAGTGACCCTCTGTCTAATAAATGTTCCTCTTTGCGTCTCCTCGCTTCCTACATAAATTAATTTGTGATGTGCCCCTTCAGCTTCAGTACATTGTTAGGTACATCTAAGACTGTGGCTGCAGTCAGTTGTTGTTGTGTTTCTGTCTGTCTGTTGTTGTTTTTTTTCAGTTCTCTTCTTTCCTTCAGTGATTCTGCTTGTTAATGAGCTTATTATGCCTGAGATGACTCCATATTTAATATACACAGATTTTGTGACTCGGATAATGTCCAGTTGTGGTTTATTTCTTTGCTCTTGGCTGACATGTGCCATTTCTATGGCCTGCTTGTGGCATCGTTGTGCCAGATGTGGGCCGGATCTGGGCAGACACTATGTTGCTATCTGGGCTGCTCCTAGTATAAGCCAGAGGTGGGACTTCAAAGTCACAAGCAAGGCTCCCAAGTCCTCAAAGAGTTAAATTTAATGAGATAATTGAGTAATTAAATGATGATTGTGCATTAGTGATGAACACCTGTTGTTAACAATCAACATCACTGAAGAAAAGAAAAACACAAGGGCTGCGTCCAAAATGGCATACGTCCCTACTATATAGTAAGCAAAAGCAGTAGGCGAGCAAATAAGTACGTATGAGTCTTCAGATTCGGACATATGTATACTTAATTTGCGTTTTAACATGCTTATTTACCTACTATATAATAGGAAAAAAGAGTGTGTGAACAAAAAAGTATGTTCAAAACCTAAAAGAGTAGGATGTCGTACTGCTTCAGCCCAGGTTCTGGAGTGTTCATCAATCCCAGGAGCCCACAGGAGAACAATACATCATCATCGAACGTGATTGAGGGTGTTTGCAAATGTGAGTATTACAAACCAAAACATGATTTCTTCTGTTAAAATCGTATTTGTTGAGCTACCGTATAGTAAACTGTTGATTTGCTTAAGGTGTGAAGATGTTAAATAGTACAGTATATTTGTGGTTTTGCTGTAAAAACACAATTTATTATGTATAGCAAACAGTAAACACTTCATACATCTCCAAAGTGTGCATATGTGCATGCCATATGTGCATGAACAATTTTGCGCATAAAATAGAGAAATCAATAACACATTCACAAGATTTTTGGTTTTCGTAATAAAAAAAATTACATTTAAGAATTTAAGAATTAAACTGCGGGTGGTATTATTATTGTTAAAAATATAAAAAAACTTTAATCAATCTAAAATGTATTGATTATACTACAATCACAATAAACAAGCAGCTGTTTCTTCAGCAAAACCACAAAATGAGCCCTAATTCAAAGCAGTTTCCTTTTAACAATAGTAGTATTGTTTTACAACATACATTTGTGCATTGAGTCAAACCTTGGAGAAGCAGGTTATGCTTTCTGCTTGTAACTCATGATGAATGAACATCATGAAGTAATCTCTCTCTTTGGTTTATTGACTAACATTCAGTTAGGAAAACTAAAGAGCTGAAAAAGAGAGAGAAACTAAAGAGCTGTCCATGGAGGTCTAATAGGTATGAAATGTTTGTTTGTTTGTTTGTTTATTTATTTATTTATAATTAAAAGAGCTTAACTACTAAATCTCTCTGTTGCCCCCTGCTGCTCACAGTGGAAGCTCACAGCTATTTCATGTGCTGTATAACTGCTTTTAAGAGCATTTAAAAAGGAGGAGATAAAATTAAAATCATGTATAATGTTCTTTTGTAAGTGAATGTGTTGTATTTTCTGAATCCTTACTGTTCCAGTAGCCAACAGAAGTTGTGAAATCAGCAACCTACTAGTGTCAGACCCCTTGGACTGTTTGTGTTGGTTTTGCCCTTTGTCACACCCCAATTTGGTCTGTTTAGTTGGTTTCTCCCTCTTGTGTCCATATATGGTCTTTCCTGTTCCGTTTCTTGTTAAGTAATTATTGGTTAATCACTCACACCTG
>JAHKKF010511826.1:0-15717 GCA_019740295.1 Labeo calbasu
ATGATTTCTGAAGGATCATGTGACACTGAAGACTGGAGTAATGATGCTGAAAATTCAGCTTTGAAATCACAGGAATAAATTACATTTTAAAATACATTTAATTACAAAGCAGTTATTTTAAATAGTAAATATATTTCACAATATTTTGCTGTATTTTGGATCAAATAAATGCAGGCTTGGTGAGCTGATAAGTTGTCTTTTGAAAAAACATAAAAAATCTTTGACTGGTAGTGTATTTGGTCTTAACATGTTTATCAATAAAAATATTCATTTTGAGATTTACTAACGATTATTTAAAAGTGTTATTAAATTATTAGTGTAATCTAAATGTAAAAAAGGAGAAATTGCCACTTATTTAAAATGGACTGACACATTAAATTAAAAAAACTTACACAGAAGGTACTTTTAAACCAAGCAGCTTTCTGTTGCTCAACGTGGCAAAATCACACGATCCAACTTATGAAATTTACATGGGGAAATCTTTCAACCTCACGCAAAATTCCCAATCATATGGATTCCTGTTCAGATGACTGGATTTCACCCTTAAAAATTTACAGAACAATGCTAATTGATCCTGTCCAAGTTTATCATTTGTCATTTCTGTCTCTAAATCATCTTGTGACTCATCTAACATGATATTTCCCATTTTCTTTGGTTTGTAGATGGGCATGGCAGGTGGCAACAGTCCGTTCGGTCAGTACCAGGGTGCAGGGCAACAAATGGGGACGACTGGCGTGAACGCTCAGAATAAAGGCGCTCTTCCCAACAGCCTGCCCCAGTTTCCAACTGACCTGAAGGGAGCGACGGTCACCAGCGTGCCAAACATGGTGAGTTTCCCAACACGCATGCTAACTGAATTGAGCTCGCAGGTGAAAGTTGTTTCGGTGACGCCGTCTGTGGTTGACTCGCCCGCAGCCCCAGCAGCAGCAGCAGGTGTCGGTGGGGATGGTGGCAGGTCAGGGCGTGTCGGCGGGCCCCACGGCCGACCCGGAGAAGCGCAAGCTGATCCAGCAGCAGCTGGTTCTGCTGCTGCACGCCCACAAGTGCCAGCGGCGCGAGCAGGCGAACGGCGAAGTGCGAGCCTGTGCGCTGCCCCACTGCAGGACCATGAAGAACGTCCTCAACCACATGACGCACTGCCAGGCCGGCAAATCCTGCCAAGGTGAGTCCACGTCAAAAGCCTGTCGCCAGAGCTGATCCCAAATCAGATGCTTGCTAGATATCGTGTGGCATTTCCAAATGATTCACGATTGGGCTTCAACACGAGTGTCACACGCTGCATTGATCTCAACATGAAAAGTTGTGCTGGTAGTGTGACAGCAGGGCGATATTATAAGATCTGAATTCAATTTGAGAAAGATTTGAAAGAATATTTAGGGGCGAAGAAAAGAAAGCAGTTCCCTTGCCAAATAAATTTAAAACAATTCTTGCAAATTTAGTAATTAACATTAATCCAGTAATAGATGGTAAGAAAAATGCATTAAACAAATTTGGTAACACATTAGTTTATTTTTAAATATCACTGACATGACATGAATTTTATTCATTTAAAGTAAAATATATTTATAAATGGATAAATGGATAATTTATAAAATTATAAATATTAAGAGAATGTTAAATATGTATATAAAATATATATATATTTTATTATATTATATATATAAAAACCATTGGCAAAATGTGTGATTTATGTTTATTAAATTTATTTTTATAAAAATACCACTGACATAATGTGAATTGTTAATTCATTTAAAAATAAAGTAAAATATATTTATAAATAGATAATTGTATAATTTATAAAATTATAAATATTAAGAGAATATGTAAAATATGTATATAAAATATTTTTATGAATATATTTTATTATATATTTTTAATTCTCTTTTTTCTTTTTTGTTTACAAAATACCATTGACAAAATTAGCATGTTGTTTATTAAATTTATTTTTATATAATGTGACATTATGTGAATTTTATGGTTATTCATTTAAAATGAAATAAAATATTTTATAATTATATAATTTATGAAATTATAAATATTAAGAAAATATTTAATGTCTATATATATATGTGTATATGTCTATATATATGTGTGTGTGCGCATATGTATGATTTTTTTTTTAACAAAAAAACATTGACAATGTGAATTTTATGTTGATTCATATATAAATCACTTAAATATATTTATGAATATATTTATGTGATGTATATATTTGTGAGTAAATATTTATACAATAATATAATTTGAATTTACACAATAATATATAATTTACAGAATTGTAAATGTTTATTAAAAAAAACATTGTTAATGGTACTTTATTAATATTTATTTATATTGTTTAATTGCAATTATACAACATACAGTAATATATAATTTATAGGATTGTAAACAATACAATATTATTAAATTAAAATAGAATTAAAAAACCCTACATTGTTAATGGGACTTTATTTATTTATTTATTTTATTTTATTTATTTATTTATTGTTAATGAATCAGCAAATAAAAACTCACATTTTAGTTGCTTCTTGTATTAAAATTTAAATATCAAAATATTTTATACTTTTTTTTTTATTATTCATACATGATTGAATACAACAAATATAGTGTACATTATATCAATGGAATTTTAATGAAATGTTATTTTGCACATATTTTTAATAAAGATATGAATTAGCAATAAGTTTATTATTTAGTTAATAAGTTTAATTTTTATATATTAATGTAATGTAATGTAATATAATGTAATAGCATAATGTCATACAATATATAATATTGTTTTATTAAAACAAGTTCAGGTTTGCCAGATTTTAAAACGAGTTGGATTTAGTAGCGTGAAGAATGAGTTTAGTGTGTGTGTGTGTGTGTGTGTGTGTGTGTGTGTGTGTGTGTGTGTGTGTGAGAGAGAGAGAGAGAAAAGCCTTTGAGAAGTGTCAGCTGTATTTTGTGGGTTGAGGTGTGCGTTAGTAGACCTGTTTTAATCTGTCATCTGCGCTCTGTTTAGTCTCAATGCGAGCCATAATAAGACGCTTTAGTCCTGATGTGGTGTTTACAGCATTGTGTGCGTCTTTGCTCTAATTTACATAGCTAACTATTACAACAACATCCGATTTAATGACACAGACATTCGGAAGCCACTCCATTGAGGTTTGTTTCCACCACAATAATGGGTCTTAAATATTACATTCACTTGCACGTGCACTTCCATGGAGTTTATTTCTGGCCGTACACCTTTGGTTTTATTCGCTCAACATTTAATTCACTCACACAGGGAATTTCCCGAGCAAACGCGCTGCTCCGTCTCAAGTATAACAGTCCATTTAGAGAGAAAATCGCACTCTTTATGGTATAATGCAATATTAAGGGCTTGGCAAGCGTCAGGAGAGGGCTTGCGGCGGCCCGATGCCGTCCGGCTGCTTTGCTCTCAGAGCTTTAGTTGTTGTTGGAGCCGGAGCACAGGGCTTCATTTCAACTCAAACACCCGCCTGGTGCCAAACGTGCCGTCGGCGGTGCCAGCTCATTTCCTGTTGTTCCCTGCCCGCTGCGACACCCGTATATCTCCGTTCGGACTCTTGAGGAAGGGCATGAAGGCTAGAGACGAGTCTTTAAAGCTTTATGTGTTTGCAGACAGTGTTTGTTGCCTCCTGAAAGCTCTTCTGGCAGAACTCGCTTCCTTCTGTAAGCGGCGACCAAACCAGGTGTGACGCGGTAAATCACAGCAGTGATACATCAGAATTGTGTTGATACTCGCTCCATATGATAGAAAAGATTATAATGATCATATTATAATGCAAATATCTTCTGAGAAGTCAGTATTAATTTTGATAATTATAATACATTATTCAGTGTTATTCAATTATATTAATATTATAATAATATCAGTATTTCATAATAAATCAATTTAAAATTATTTTATATATAATTTTAATATATTATTAAAATTCTCTTTTATTAAATTCTATTTTATAATTTTTTTTAAATTAAAAAAATATATATTTTAAATGATTTTTAATGTAATTTGTGCATAATTGAGCCGTATGGAGTATAGGGGAAAAACATAACCAGTGTTATATTAGTATTATTTATATACTATTAAAGTATTTATCATAATAATAATATTATATATTGTAGTGTTTATGGTGAGAAACAATTTGGAAAATTAAAAATATATATATAAAAAAAAAGAAAGAAAGAAATGCAATTTTATTGATGTATTAATGTTAACATTGTTCATATTTTAGTAATTAATATTAATCCAGCAATACATAGTCAGAAAAAAATGCATTAAACAAACATTGATTTGTTTGGTAACATTCATTTATTTAAAAAATAAATACTGCTGACATAGTGTGAATTTTGTGTTTATTCATTTATAAATTAGATGAAATATATTTATAAATATGTAATTGTATAATTTATGAAATTATAAATATTAAGAAAAAGTTGAAAATGTGTATATCCAACATTTATATTATATTATATTATATTATATTATATTATATTATATTATATTAGTTTATTTAATTTATTTTACAAAATGCCATTGAAAAATGTTTATTAAATTTATTAAATTAATTTTTTTATAAAAAAAAACAGACATAATGTGAATTGTTTATTCATTTATAAATAAAATAAAATATTTATAAATATGTAATTGTATAATTTATGAAATTGTAAATATTAAAAAAATAATTTAATATTTGTTATATTAGTTGTATTATATTATATATTTTTTGCTAAATACCATTGCCATTTTGTTTAGTAAATTTATTTTTAGAAAAATACCACTGACAATGTAAATTTTATATTCATTTATTAATAAAATGAAATAAAATATATTTATAAATATGTAATTGTATCATTTATGAAATTATAAATATTAAAAAGATTTTAAATGTTTTTACAAAATATTTTTCTGAATATATTTTTAAATTCTATATATTATTATTTATTTCTTTTTACAAAATACCTTTGAAAAAAATGCATTTTTATTAATTTATGAATACATTAAATGTTTATGTAATATATTATATTATATTATATTATATTATATTATATTATAATATTTACTAATATTTTGATTTAGCTTTTAGTTTTATATTTTCAGATTCCTTTACATTTTTTGTTTACATTTTTAACTTAAAGGTTCATTTTAATGTCAGTTTTAGTTTTATCCATTTCATTTTTATTAGTTTTTAAATTGTTACATATTTATGTAGGTTTTTATTTGATGATATTATATAATAAAATATAATTTACATTTATATTTTCTTTTACTTAATAATTGTAATTATCACATTTATTCATCTGTTTATTACTTGTTTCGTCAGAAAAACTATGGTACTGGCTTAGTTTCTGTTGTTGTCCCGCTGGAAAATCCTGCAGTGAAACTGGTTGAAAATCTCGTTCCACATAACTAATTAAACATCAATTATGATCTCTTTGCTGGTGATTTTTGTCATTTGTAGTCTCTTTTTACTTCATTTGAGAACAGAAAAAAATAAACGTGATTCTTAGCTGTGGGTTTGGTGAAATGGCAGATGTGTGTGCGTCTGCTGTGAAGAGCTGCTCTCTCACAGGACCTTTCTGTTCCCAGTTTTGCAGCGGTTGGACACACTTGCACTTTGGCTCAGGCTTTTTTCTGTCTTTGTCTCTGCAGTGGCTCATTGTGCTTCATCGAGGCAGATCATCTCGCACTGGAAGAACTGCACGAGGCACGACTGTCCCGTCTGCCTCCCGCTGAAGAACGCCAGTGACAAACGCAACCAGCAACGTGAGTCTTTCCTCCATCACACATCCTCCTCTTTACTTGCGTGCATGAAAACAAACACAAAATAACACATTTGCATGACAGCACTCTCTGAAAAAGCACAGAAAAACACACAACAGAGCACTTAAACAGACATAAAACAAGGATGAAACAGCATTATATTATATTATGTAAATATTCTTATATAGTTTATAAAGATCATTTGCACTATTTCTTTCTGTTGCACTCTGTATATTTTTCTCATTTTGTGTGTAGTTTGTGAATCATTTGCACTGTTTTTTGTATATAACACTACTTGCTGCATTGTTTGCGTTTGTTGTTCATACTCTGATTGAAAATATATTTCTCTGAAAAAAAAAAAAACTCACCTTTCTTTTTTTACTATTTTGTTATGATGTAACGCTGTTTCCATTTACTCCATAAACATTTTTGAACACATCTATATTGTCAGTAAACTAAATAGGCCTGTTTTTCACTGAAATGCGCCTATAACAATGTTGTAATAAATGGCTGTAACTTGGTTGGGGAATGTTGTATGTTGACACAATTTTATTCGGAAGTGTAAAACACCCAAATACAACTTTCTAAAGAAAAAAATCCAAACTTCAGGTGTTTCTGTTTGAGTACACCGTTAAAAAAAACCTCCAGCTGTTGCTTTCGGAAATGTATTCTTAGAAAACACACAAGAAAATTGGGACTTTAAATTAGCTAGACTTTAAGTTCTCCTGTTTATAATGATATATGGCACTTGATGCTGACTGCTAGAATAGGTCTGAAAAAAAGAAAAGTGCAGGCGGGTCAGGTGCCCTGAAAATGTTCTAGGTCTTTAAGGGTTAAAAGAGAAGTCCACTTCCAAAACAACAATTTACAGATCATCCAAGATGTTCGTGTCTTTCTTTCTTCAGTCGTAAAGAAATTGTTTTTTGAGGAAAACATTTCAGCATTTTTCTTCATATAATGGACTGCTATGGTGCCTCGATTTTGAACTTCCAAAATGCATAAAAATAATACAATTTATAAACTTTTTATTGTCTTACTCTACCTGACCTGTTTTTTTTGTTCCGGTTCATGACAGTTAGGGTATGTCGAAAAACTTATGTTCTCCCTCAACTTCAAAATCATCCTGTATCGCTGTTTTACCTTTTTTGTTAAGGGTGTTTGATCTTTGCATGTTCACTTTTGAAAGACTGTGTCGGAACTTCTGCAGCGATGTAGGTTGGTTTTAAAATGATTTTTGAAGTTGAGGGAGAAAATACGATTGGAGTTTTTCGACATACCCTAACTGTCTTGAACCAGAATACACAGAGTTCAGGGAGAGAAAGACAAGACGAGCGTTTGAGGTTACAAAGTATTTAAATTGTATTTCTTAAATGTAAATAACCTATCATTTCGCTAGATAAGACCCTTCTTACTCAGCTGGGGTCGTTTACAACTGCATTTGGGATCGTTTGAAGCCGCATTTAAACTGCATTTTTGAAGTTCAGAATCGAGGCACCATATCAGTCCATTATATGGAGAAAAATCCTGAAATGTTTCCCTCAAAAAACATAATTTCTTTACAACTGAAGAAAGAAAGACACGAACATCTTGGATGACAAGTGGGTGAGTACATTATATGTGAATTGTTGTTCTGGAAGTGGACTTCTCCTTCAATTGCAATCAAACGAAAATGTATATCATAGATAAAATGTATATAAGGTGCAGTTTGCTGAATTGTACAGTGCTTTTTTTGACTGTTTAATTAGGACTTAAGTACGTATCGTTTATATCCAATTATTTTGTAATTGTTTCTATTGTCTTGAATTTGCGTCTCTGCATCGACTTTGTATGTAAACTACATGCACACTCTCCATTATTTTATCTGCAAGTACTTGTGTACATGTTTTTTAAAAAATTTAAAAAAGATGCACTTAAGGTGAATATTGCGTGTTCGCGGCAATCACATCACCCAGTTTGCTTAATTTGCTATGCCTGGTGTGAATTCATGTCTATTCGTCTGCAAATAATTTAATTCACTTTTGGTGTGCACTCTCCAATATTTTATCTGTAAGTATGTTTTTTTTGAAATATTAAAAAAGATGCAATTGATGTGAATATCATGTGTTTGTGGAAATTGTGTTGCCCAATTCGCATTGCCTCTGTTTACGTCTCTGCATCGAATTTGTATGTAATCTACGTGTGCAAATAATTAAATTTGCTTTTAGTGTGAACACACCATTATTTTATCTGCAAGTATGTTTTTTATTTTTTTAAATATTAGAAAAGATTCGATTTGAGGTGAATAACGGGTGTTCGTGGCAAACGCGTCCCCCAATTTGCATCATTTGCTTTGCTCGGCGCAAATTCACATGTATTCACGTCTCTGCATTGACTGCATTGTTTGTAATTAATTGTTTGTACTCATGCAAAAAATGTAATTAACTTTTGGTGTGCACACACTATTATTTTATCTGCAAGTATATATTTTTTTTAAATATTACAAAAGACCCGGATGAGTCGGCGCTGATAGACTTGTGGGCAGCGTGGTGACAAACAGCGCGGTTGCGCGCCGGACGTCCCGTGTTCGAATCCCAACTCGAGGACCTTTCCCGATCCCACCCCCCATCTCTCTCCCACATTGCTTCCTGTCAATTCTGATCTGTCCTGACACAATAAAGACAAAAAAGATGCAAATGAGGTGAATATTACGTGTTCACAGCATTCGTGTTGCCTGATTTGCTTAATTTGCGTCGCCTGACACAAATGTCTGTTCAAGTATCTGTTTATCTTTGTATGTAGTCTGCTCTTGCAGATAATTAAATACACTTTTGGTGTGCACACACTATTATTTTATCTACAACTACATTTTTTAAAATTAGAAAATATGTGATTGAGGTGAAAATTGGGTATTCGCAGCAACTGTGTCGCCTGATTTGCGTCTATGCATTGACTTTGTATGTAATGGACATTTAAACAAATAAATGCCAATTTATCTTAGAATTGACATTTAATGTATTCCAGCTATAATAAATTGTGATTTGATGGCAGATAACATGCATCCATCCATCAAGGTTTTAGAATGAAAATGAATGGGTGTCGATATTTTGAAGTTCAATAAAGTGCATCCATCCATCATAAAAAGTACTCCACACAGCTCCAGAGGGTTAATAAAGGCCTTCTGAAGTGAATCAATGCATTTGTGCAAGAAAAATATCCATACTTAAAACTTTATAAACCATAATCTCTAGCTTCCGCTAACTGTCGTACTTGCTTTTACGAGATGAGATGTTGGCGAACGCACAATCGTATTTCTTTCTAGCATATTCTCACCGGAGCTCATGCTACGCGTACGTCCTATATCATCCGCTGGAAAGCAATTCACTTCAGAAGGCCTGGAGCCATTTGGAGCACTTTTTATAATGGATGCAGTTTTTTGGGGCTTCAAAATCTCAACACCCATTCACTACCATTATAAAGCTTGGAAGTGCCAGAACATTTTTTTAAAGTAACTCCGATTGTATTCATTTGAAATAAAAAAGTTATACACCTAGGATGGCTTGAGGTTAAATAAACCATGAGGTAAATTAAATTTTTGGGTGCGCTATACCTTTAAGTGTCTGGAAGCATAACATTCATGAATACACTTTAGGATTTGAGGTTGAAAAGTGAGTAACACATTCAGCTGCACTGTGTTTTTTGGTTATGTAGTTACTCAGCAGGATTCGACAAGGAAAGGCGTGATGGTGGTTCAGTAGCTGTGAATGTGTGAATGTTTCAGACGGGCCGTGTGTGTGTTTGCAGAGCCGTACAGCTGAGGGGGAGGGGCGGCGGCGGCGGCGGCAAGGATGAGGAAAGTCGTGCCGCCCTGCCGGCTGAGCGGTGACTCATTAAAATCTCACGCTGTTTCAGCTCCAGCAAACCTGCAAACTGCCTCTCCCTCTGCCAGGCGTCTCTCATCATGACTCTGAGAGCGCGAGGCGGCCAGAGTGTTTGTTTTTTGCACCGCGGGATTTACGTGTTGGAGAGTCGCCGCTGCGATCTTTCTTCCTCGTGCAAATGGCATCTCGGACCCCCTCCTCTTTTCTTTCTACTTCCCCCGTTTTTTCCACTGTGTTCAGATGAGTAATGTTTTCTTCCAGACGGCTGTTTGGCAGCGTTTGAACCTTTTTTTTTTTTTGCACTCTTGTTTTGACGGACAGATCCTGCCAAGTGTTTAAACGGAATCAGACGTGAAATCTCACGCAGTCTTGCATGTCGTTTTATAACATCTCTTTCTTGTCTTACAGCAATGCTGAGTCCCCCCAACGCTGCTTTGCAGAACCCTATCGGGACGGTCGGCACGGGGCAGCAGACGGCGCCCACTCTACCCAGTTCCACGCCCATCGACCCCAGCTCCATGCAGAGGGCGTACGCTGCCCTCGGCCTCCCCTACAGCAACCAGACCCCCACACAGGCCCAGTCCCCCGTACAGACGCAGGGCCCCGGGCAGCCGACTGCGCAGACGCCGCAGAACCAACACCAGCAGCAAATGAGACCCATCAATGCACTTGGTAATCAGTTATTATATAGACAGATAGATAGATGGATAGATGGAGAGATAAATAAATACAAAATTATATAAACAAAATAAATTTGTTTATATGAAGTATGAAATGTGATGTGAAAAATATAATGTATATTAAATTTGTGCTTTGAGTAATATGAAATGAGGATTTTTGTATTGCTCATAAATTCTGTAAATATCTAACGTATATTAAACATTATTTAGAGAGTTGTATTTTACATATTTTTTATTTTTTTTTACTTTTTAATAAGGTTTATAATACATAATATATAATACATAAGCAATATATTATATAATATATAAAAACAATATAATACAACAATATAAAAAACAATACGATCCATAAAGAAATAAAATATATAATATAAAAACATTATTTAAGGAATATGTGTATATACGTATAATAAACATACATAATAAAAAAATTAATTGTAAAAAATTATGTATGTATACACGCACACACACCCCTATATATACGTACATAAGATAAACTAAACAATAATAAAAACACACTTTTTTGTTTTTTCAAATTTATTTTTTTATATTTTTGTTTAATTGTAGTATTTTTTTCATGTCTATATAGTTTTTATTCATTTATGTTTTAGTTGTAGTTATTTTATTTATATCAGTTTAGAGTAAAATGAGAAATGTTGCATTGTATATAAAATTGGATGTGTTTTTTTAAATATTTGTTTTATGAGTATTTAATATGAAATGATTATTTTTATATTGCTCAAATTCTGTGAATATCTAACATATATTAAATATTTAGAGGGTTGTATTTTACATTTTTATTTATTTGTTTTTACTTCTAAATAAAGTTTATTATAATACATAATGTAAAAATATTTTATATATATATATATATATATATATATATATATATACGTACATACATAGATACATAAAATAAACATAAATAATAATAAAATCAATAAAATAAATTTAAAAAATACTATTACAGGCTTTTATTAAAATTGAGTCCTTTTTATATTTTCGTTTAATTTTATAATTTTAGTAATTTTTCCTATGTCTAAGTAGTTTTTATTAATGTATGTTTTAGTTACTTTAGTATATCAGGTTAGTTTAAATTAAAATTAGAAATGTTGCATTGTATCTTAAATTTTATGCATTTTTTATATATATATATATATTTATATAGAGTATTTAATATGAAATGCTTATTTATATTGTTCATATAAATTCTGTGAAAATTAACATTTTAAATATTATTTAGAGAGTTTTATTTTACATTATTTTTATTTATTGTTTTTATTTCTTATTAATTAAATGTTTGTACTAATATATCATGTAAAACATATATAATTAAAACATATAAAAAAATACATGCATAAAATAAACATAATAAAACAAACAAAAAAAGTGAATAAAGGTACATAAGCTGTATCTATCATTTTGTACAGGCTTTATTAAAGATATTTTGAAAGACTAAAGTAAAATGAGATGTTACATTGGCATTTTATTTTAGTTAATGTGTTTATTTCATGTAATGAATATTTAATGGTTTTTGTTTTAGTGTTTAGTGTTTTAATATTCCAGTAGTATTTTTAGTTATATATTGCAGGGCTATTATATACTTCAATCCTTTGAAAATATAATGTATTATAATTAAAATGTAATATATTAAATATTTTATTTCATATTTAAATAGTAAATATTTCATATTTAAATAGTAAAACGGTAAATACAATATTTAATAAATAATTAATATAAATATATTAAATATTAAATATGGAGTATTTTATTGACGTATTTTTATTTTTTGTCCAGGGGGTGGTCAAATGAACCCAATCGGCGTACCGACATCAGAACAGGCTAAGCTGCTCCAGGATGGCACTATGCCATCAACCCTTAACCCTAACAAGTAAGAAACGGGACACACACCAACCAAAACCAGATGTTTTAAAGAAGTCCACTTCTAGAACAACAGTTCACAAATAATGTACTCACCCCCTTGTCATCCAAGATGTTCATGTCTTTCTGTCTTCAGTCGGGAAGAAATTATGATTTTTGAGGAAAACATTTCAGGATTTTTCACCATATAATTGGTGGCATGCATCCCAGAGCCTGTGCTACACGAGCTTTTGTGCTTAAAGTATACAAATTTGTAATTTTTGCGGAAACAATGACCGATCGTTTCGCTAGTTAAGACCCTTCTTCCTCGGCTGTGATCGTTTAGAGCCCTTTGAAGCTGCATTTAAACTACATTTTGGAAGTTCAAATTCAGGGCACCAATAAAGTCCATTATATGAAGAATGAAATGTTTTCCACAAAAACCATAATTTCTTCACGACTGAAGACAGAAAGACATGAGTAAATTATTTGTAAATTGTTGTTCTGGAAGTGGACTTCTCCTTTAATGCTGTTTGCTTACTAAATATCTTCTTGTCTCGTCTTCACACAGTCAGCTGATGCCAGACGGCCCAACGGTAGGCAACATGGGTAACCTGCCCACAGCGGCCCCTCTGTCCGCCACCGGTGTGAGGAAAGCCTGGCACGAGCACGTCACTCAGGACCTCCGCAACCACCTTGTACACAAACTGTTAGTAAACACCGCTCTTAAACTATATATAAATTTTTGAAATATTTTTAAATTGTTATGCTTAGCAAAGATGCATTTGGTTAATCAAAATACAGTAATATTGTGAAATATTTTTACAATTTGAAAGGTTTTCTATTGTAATGTATTGTAATATGTAATTTATTCCTGTGATGCAAAGCTAAATTTTCAGCATCTTTACTCCAGTCTTCAGTGTCACATGATCCTTCAGAAATCAGTCTAATATGCTGACTTGCTGCTTAAGAAACATTTCTGATTATTATTAATGTTGAAAACAGTTAAGGTGCTTAATTAATGCTATAAATGTTTTAGGGTGCAGGCCATCTTCCCTACACCAGACCCCGCCGCCCTGAAGGACCGTCGCATGGAGAACCTAGTGGCGTATGCGCGAAAAGTTGAAGGGGATATGTACGAGTCAGCTAATAGCAGGGTGAGCACAACCTTCTGTCAGGGACACACCTCATCCTACAGACCAATAAAGTCAAATTCTTAATGTCAACTATGCTGATTTAAAAAATGTTGACTGTGTGTTGTATAGGACGAGTACTATCACTTTCTGGCGGAGAAGATCTATAAGATCCAGAAAGAGCTGGAGGAGAAGAGAAGGTCTCGATTACAGAAGCAGATTATTAACCAGGCGCCCATGACTGCAGCGGGACAACAGCCGCCGGCACTTAACCAGCCTAATGTCATGGGACCTCGGCCACAGAGTAAGTTAAAAACTTTTGATCTTATTACATGATATGCCAAATAATTAATCAAATTAATTGCTTGTAATTTAGGCTGAGAAAGCTAATTATTTTGTCATCAAGTCATTATTTTGCTAAATAAGAAAAGCACTGAATAGACATTACAAACTTTAAAAAATAAAAAATAAAATAGGCCATAACGTTGTTTTCAGAAGCTGCATCTGAAGTGCGTTTAGGTATGACTGACTGCATTTACGCTGCGACTACAATTGCATAAATAATGCTGTGCGCCATTATTTTGACGACGTCCAATGGTTGTACTCTGTGAGCTGCTGCTGCTACCTGTTGCTATTTTTACCGCAATAAAATACTGATACGATGAGCACAGCTACTGAAAGAGCTTACAGGTGGCGATGGATATAAGCAAATGCTGTACCATTGATTTTCACCCAAAAGGAGTCTAAAGGGCCCTGGAAATTTACTCCTTTAGCGGCATGTTTACATCCTGCCAGGATGGCATCTAGCATTTCTTGTCTCTGCCATTTGTAGAGATCGACCAATATATAAATTTACAGATTTTTATTTATTTATTTTTTCCTGATATTTAAGCATTTTACCACAATCGGTTATCGGTTTTGTAATATCGGGTTCACGATAAACGCCACCATCTTGTGGTTGTTTTTAAAAATTGTAATTCTCAAAACTGTTGTTGTCAGGTGTGAAAAAGTTGCTTTGCTGTAATTAGTAAAATTTATTTAATATAACAGCTATGAATGCTCATATTATATGTGATATGTATAAATGCCTGATATGTAGCTGGTTTATGCAGCTTGGCTCTAAGAAATAGAGACAAATTTACAGTCATGTAAAAAAAATTCGTCAGGTCCTGTCCCAATAAACACAACTTTGCCTGATTTGAATAATATACAGCCATGAATGAGCACATGTTGAATATAAAAGCGCTGAATTTAATTCTGTCACTGTTGTATTCTTATTAGTCTCATGAAGTCGGAGTCACGTATAGGCTTAAGCCGTCATAAGAAATAGAGACGAACTCACAGTCACGTAATAAACAAAGAGACTTCTTTAAAAACATTACCAGTCTGTTCAAAAACTTTTGACTGGTAGTGTAATAATTAATAATTTAATCACACAATTTTTTCTACAATTAATCACAGTAAATTAACATGTTAAATGCACAAACGTTGCCAATTTAGTCTCCCTCTCTTTGCAGATGGACCCGTGCCTATGCCCAATGTGCCAAATCCGATCATCAATCGCATACAGGTGTCTCAAGGTACTTCACCAGTCCCGCTCGCATCCAGTCACACTTTTGTTTTCCCAACGAAAAACAAAAATGTCTGCATTATCAATATTTTGCGTTGCTTTTCCAACAGGGTTGAATCCATTCGGCGGAATGCCCAATGTGCCGATGTCTCAGGCCCCAATGGCAACACGCGCCGCCTCTCCGATAAACCATCAACAGATCAACATGAACCAAGTCCCGACGATGAATATGTCTCCCACGCGAATGCCCCCGACGCAAAGTATGCTGGGAGCTCACGGCGGGAACATGGTGGCGCAGACGCCCAACCAGACGCAGTTCATGGCTCAGCCGCAGTTTCCCGCCAACACCAACGCCATGAACGTCAACATGGGTCAGCCCAACGCACAGGCGGCCGTTTCGCAGGTACGGACGTGCACTTACATCCTAGAGTTATGTCATTGCACATGACGACATCCCCTCTAAACTTGTTTTGTCCCTGCTTGTGTGCGTGCGATCTCTCCTTCCCCAGCAGCCAAACGCTAATCTCTCCCTGAATGCACTTGGCCCCCTGGCCCCCACACTAGGCTGCCCCGCGCCCCCTCAGGCTCCGCTCCGCGCCACACCGCCCCCCAACGCCACCGCCAGCACCACTAACCTGCCAGCAGCACTGCAGCCCAGTCAGGCCTCCACACCCACCCCCGCCCCTGCTCAGGGCACCCCGCCTCACATGCAGCCCCAGACGGAGCTGCCCCTCCCTGCCCAGCAGCACCCTGGAACACCGGTGAGAGCCACAGAACCATTTACAGATACAAAACCTAGTGAGATTCCTACACAGGCAGCATCTTCACCCAAATGGAGCCTCATTAC
>JAHKKF010511829.1:0-11743 GCA_019740295.1 Labeo calbasu
AAGAGGGTAGACTACCTCTATTCCCAGACATAACCCTGGGGATTATTCTGCCCCAATGCTGTGGGTTTGTCACTAACTAAAGTGTCAGTCTATTAGGAGGTCGACGTTCTCTCTGAGAATACGGCCGGGCCGTCGGTCCCATTCTCTTTCGCGGAAGTTTGATTCGACGAACTTGTACTTGAGACAGTCTCTTTAACCTGACTTGGTGAAGTCTCAGTCGGTGCATTTTCAAGGGTTGGGGCGGAAAATTGCTCAGACAGCTGATGGTAATCTGGAGCAATTTCTAGGTATGGATCTGTCGTCACCGGTTCTTCTGAATTGCCACATGAATTAGCAGCTAGTAACTGGTCTACATGTCTTTTCCAGATGAGATGACCTTTGGCGAGTTCAACAGTGTAAGATACAGGCCCAGTTTGTGCAATCACAACTGCTGGTAACCATCTGGCACCTCTTGCGTAGTTACGAGCTAGCACTTTGTCTCCGGGTCTGAACAAGCGATGTTTTGCCTTTAGATGTCGTTCCATCTGGATATTTTGTTGTGCTTGAACAGTCTGTTTTGTTTTCTGAGGTTTCAACAAATCCAGACATGTGCGGAGCTGTCTTTTGAACATTGCGATGGCAGGAGACACTTTGGTGGTGGCATGGGGAGTGTTTCTATAAGAGAGCAGAAAAGTGTTGAGACGTTGATTGAGTGATCCTTTACCCTGAGTCGACTTAAGAGCTTGCTTCATTGTTTGGACAAACCGCTGCGCAAGGCCGTTCGTGGACGGATGATATGGTGCTGAACGAATGTGATGAATCCCGTTTGCCTTCATGAAAGCCTCAAACTCCTCTGAGACCAGCTGGGGCCCATTGTCACTGACAAGTTGCTGTGGAAGGCCAAAACGACCAAAAATCGAACGAAGGGCTTCCACCGTTTTCACAGATGACGTGCTTTTCATTACTTCCACCTCTGGCCATTTGCTGTGGGCATCAAGAAGAACTAAAAGCATATGGTCTTCCAGTGGCCCTGCAAAGTCAATATGTACTCTCACCCATGGCTCCTCAGGCCATTGCTAGGGGTGTAATGGAGCTGGTTGAGGGGTATTTCTTAGCTGTTGACATGCACTACACGATTTGGCTTTCTCCTCGATCTCAGAGTCCACGCCTGGCCACCAGAGGTAGCTGCGGGCGATTTCCTTCATCCGAACTACTCCGCAATGTCCCGAATGAAGTTCCTCCAGTACTCGTTGTCTCAATGGTGGTGGAATAATGACCCTGGAACCCCACAGTAGACAACCAGATTCAACAGTTAGCTCACTTCTCCTACTCATATAAGGCCTTAGGAGGGGTGACATTTCTCCCACTTCCCCTCTGAGCACGAGATCCAAAACCTTGGACATCACTGGGTCAGTACGTGTGTGCTTTTTAACTTGAGCTGCCGTAACAGAGGAATTGTCTACCTCTTTGAAATAGAAAATTTCTGCCTTTGCTGGTTCTGGATGGGTAGTGGGCAGTGGCAGTCGGGAGAGCCCGTCAGCATTAGCATGATGTTCCGATCGCCTGTATTTAATATCATACTGATGTGCAGAAAGAAGAAGAGCCCAACGCTGCATTCTTGCGGCTGCAAGTGAAGGAATGCCCGAATGTGGGCCAAAAATGGAGGTGAGAGGTCTGTGATCTGTTAGGAGTGTAAATCGTCTTCCAAACAAGAATTGATGAAATTTCTTCACCCCAAACATGATAGCAAGTGCCTCACGCTCAATTTGGGCGTAGTTGCATTCTGCCTTGCTCAAAGTTCGTGAAGCGAACGCGATGGGTTTTTCCTCACCTGATGGCATGATGTGTGACACAACCGCCCCCACGCCATAGGGCGACGCATCACATGCAAGCTGCACTGGGAGAGCGGGGTTGAAGTGAGTGAGGGCTTTAGAGTGGGCTAAGGCTGTTTTTACCTCAATGAAAGATTCCTCACATTGTTTGGTCCAATCCCACTTTTTGTATTTATTCAGTAGGTCGTGCAACGGTTTCAGCCTGTTAGCTAGATTTGGCACAAAACCTTGGGTTTAAGTGCGTAAGCTACAGGTCTGGCTTTAAACACTTTGGTTGACTTCCTGGCTTCAGTGTCAATTTCACTACAATGTCCTTCATACTTCCGAGTCCATCACTGAACACATCTGGGTACTTGTTTAGAATCCCTTGGAGTTTTGCGTTTTCGCAGACTAGATGGACCTCTTGCCAATTCAACTTAATCTTTTCCAGCCAAGTCCTTCCTAACAAAGCTGGATGATTGCCCTCAATAACATACAGTGGTAGTTTCCTTTTTTGCATTTTGAGTTCAACTGTCACCTCAATTACCCCTTTAACAGGAACTATTTCACCTGTGTAGGTCTTCAATGTGACGTTGGATGGCTGAGGGGTACGACGCGGCAGCATTTCATTAAATGTCATCTCAGACACCAATGAAACCGCAGCTCCTGTGTCCACCTGCATGCGTACTGGTTTTCCATCTAGAAGAGGAGTCACCCAGTAACCTCGCTCATCTCCTGAAACAGATAAGACACATAAAGCATCCTCCCCCTCTGTTTCCGAATCACTCTGTGTTTGCTGGGTGTTTTCCATTTGATTCACATGCTTTTGTTTAAATTTCTGATGATGTTTCTTTTTAGATTCAGTGTTTTTATTTGGTTGTGTCTTTTTGTTTTTGCAGGCACGCTCAATGTGACCTCTCTTGCCACAATTTCTACAGTTCATGTCCTTACACCAACAATCTTCAGGTTGATGTCCCACTTTTCCGCATCGATAACATGCCTTTTCTGATTTTGACTTGTTCCTTGTGTCTGAAAAAACCTTGTGCACTTGGGCAGATGCACTTAGTTGTTGTGCCTCTTTTGCGGCCATTTCCATAGATGTGCTGATCTCTATGGCCTTCTGTAAAGTTAAATTACTTTCAGTCAGTAGTCGTTTTTGTATAGCCTCACTTCGAAGACCACAGACAAGCCTGTCACGTATAGTGTCACTCAGTGACTGGCCAAACTCACAATGTTCAGATAACCGTTTCAACACTGCCACAAATTGAGAGATAGATTCGCCATCTTGCTGATTTCTTTTGTGGAATCGAAATCTCTCAGCGATAATCAGTGGTTTAGGCGAATAGTGCTCTTTGAGTAACCTCACTATTTCCTGATAGGATTTGTCACCTGGTTTGTCTGGCTGTGTCAAACTCCGCAGCAGATTAAACGTTTTCACACCCATGACACTCAGAAAGGTCGGCACTATAGCTCCCTCTTTGATTTCGTTTGTCAGCACAAAGTAGTCAAAACGTTCAGTATAGGCACTCCACTGTTCTATTGATTTATCAAAAGATCCAATACTACCGATTAATCCAGCCATTTTGTTTTACTCACTCCTCCCTTTATGTTTCTCTGTTCGTCAGCTCTTGCGATTCCTCTCCCCCTCTTAATCCGCGTTCCATCGTCTGCTTCGTTTCCGTCTTTCACTCGATTTCCTTCCAGCGAAGACAACTCGTTCTGCTCCGACCGTCGCGGCTCTCTACGGGGTCGCCGTGCATTCATTCTCTGTCTTGGAGGATAGCGTGGTCGATACGAGGAATTCGCGCCGTGAACATCTATAACTTGAAACACTGACTATCTTTACGAAAACAACAACTTCGCGTGGTACGAAACGTCCTCGTCGCCAGTTATGTTATATATTACTATATTTTTCTAAGAAATACACGGGAGACAGGAATGAGCGTTCAACTAGTGCTTGCCGTTTATTTTTCTCTTAAAGGCACTACTACAAAACTTACGGCTTTTTGCGTACTCATCACGTAACATAGGAGGGTATAGAAACACAGAAGGGACAATTTGCATTTCGTAAATACACAACAGCCATCTCATGATTTTTTTCACCCCTTATTAAAATTAAATGTGTTCATCAGTGATCCTATATCAGAGACACATTTGTGTGTATTTTGTTTTGATTTTTAACCGTAATGAGTCATAAGCGATGGATTGAAGTGCTCGCGTGTGAACACTGAGCACAAGCCGCATTGAGAAAGTTCCGTCACTAATTAACATCGCAACAAACATTTAAGCATGATTTCAGAAAATAATACAGATTCCAGCATCAGCACCTTATTTAACAGAAAGGAATGTTTCATCAGCATTAGGTACGTCCGTGCCGCGAGATGTTCAAAAAAGTGGTGGGACAATATCAAGTCTTGAAAAAACCCACCCGTACACCTATGAAAATAAGTAATGTGAAACACTAACACAAGTAATTATGAGAAATATTTTTATTACAGCAGTCTTCAACAGCAAAACCAACACAACAGTGTTAAAATGTACAGTTTCACGAACTTTCTTGCAAAAGCTTTCGTCCTTTCCAACGCTGGTCACGATTTCTCTCTAAGAGTTATTTGCCATCTGACTATTTCTATGGTCACGCATTGATGGATTATAGAGATGTTTGTACAGGCGTACCTGTTCAGCCAAAACAACTTTAAAATTGTTGGTGATCAGTGCGGTGACACGCAAACAGTTCACTCGAGATGCCGTGCACACCGCAACCGGGTGATTTCACAAACCCAAGCGAACTTGCGGACGCATATAAATCAGTCTTTACGTTGCACAGATTTAGGAGCTAGTTTTAGCGCTAAACGCTTTGTGAAACAATCTTAGAGCAAAAACTTATGGGTCCTAAATTTAGGACTGGCACGCCCATTATTTTTAAGATTTTCTCCTAAATCGGCAAGTTATGAGCTACTTTTAGCCTTAAGATGTGTTGTGAATACGGGCCCAGATCTTTAAATCCTACTATGAACAACTATATACTTCTAATTCTTCCTCTAGTTATCAGCAAAATGTATCTTTTCTTCAGCAGTTTCCCCTCCCCAAGTTTGACGAACATCACTTAGAGATGCTAAATGGGCCTCTGTCGCTAGATGAACTGAAACTGGCTCTAGACTCCATGCCAAAGAAAAAAGCTCCAGGTAGTGACGGAATTCCCCCTGAACTAATTTCCGCCATCTGGGATATAATATCGACACTTACTCTTAACTCTTTTAATTTTGCGATCGAAAATTAAACCCTTCACAGGGACCAAAACACAGCTCAAGAAGGGCAAAGATCCCTTAGAATGTGCCAGTTATCGACCTATCAGTTTAATAAATACAGATCCGAAACTCTTTGCTAAAACTTTAGCTCATAGACTAATAACTGTATAGATAAAGTTATAAACTATGACCAGTCCGGTTTTCTCAAAAGATCGATTTGCCTCCGATAACATCAGGCGACTTCTACATATTATTCATAGGTCCAGTTCCTATCCGGTCTCCTTCGCGGTCATTTCGTTGGACACGGAGAAGGCCTTTGATAGGACTGGGTGGAGTTTTCTTTGGGCGGTTCTTGATCATGTAGGGGCTGGACAGGGATTTATCAAAATGGTTAAAACGCTTTACAACTGCTTTTCAGCAAGGGTTCTTACTGGCTCTTTAGCATCCCGCCAAGGATGCCCATTATCGCCCGTGCTCTTTACTTTATCAGTGGAACCTTTGGCACAGGCAGTACAGCAAGCTTTAACAATATTTTAATTATCTGCGTCACATATACGTCACATAAAATCTCTCTCTATGCTGATGATATTCTGCTCTGTTTCTACTATTTCTGTGTCCAAAACTTTAATTTTCTGCGTCACATATACGTCACATAAAATCTCTCTCTATGCTGACGATATTCTGCTCTATGTTTCTAATATTTCTGTGTCCGCATCCTGAGTGCTTAAACCTTTTCAACATATTTGATAGTCTTTCAGGTTACAAAATAAATTGGAATAAATCTGCTTTAATGCCATTGAATGAGGCAGCTAGACAAAAATATAATAGTTTACCTCCCCTGGTCCCCATAGTCAAAGAGTTCACATATTTGGGTGTTACTATATTCCCCTCATTACATCTTATTTCTAATTATTTTTAATTAGAAAACTTTCCTGAATAAGATCAAGGAGGCCTAGACAGGTGGTCCCCCTTATGTTAGCTCTTCATGGAAGAATATCTACAATTAAAATGAATGCTCCCCAGGGTTAATTTTTTATTCTCCATGTTGCCTCTTCCACCGCCTGAAGGTTTTTTCAAGGAGTTTAATACGGCTATTTCTGGATGTATATGGAGCAATCAAACAATCAATCAATCAAGATCCACACACGACTGTACATCAAGCTAATACTTCTTCAAAAATTCTTTATTAAATGCTGCATCAGAGGTCATAAAAAAACGTGCAAAAAGTGCAATAAATGTGCAAAGTGCAAAATGTTTTCGAGACAAAGCTCTTCCTCAGTGCCCCATGAATTGGTGCACACCTGCACCCCATTAAATCAGTATTACCATTGACATCATAATATACACGCAGACACAAAACATGTACATCCAATATCATAAAAGTATTTTCTTATACATATATTAATAGTAAAAATCCTTAATACCACCTGTCACGGGGGGAGCAAAGCGACAGACACAGTGGGCGTGACGTCAGGCTTCGGAGAGGCTTTTATTAAACAATAAGTCAACAAAAGTGTCCAAAAAGGGGAAATAAAAGTGTCCAAAATAAATAGGGAATCTGGTGTCCTCGACGTGCAGGGGTTCCGTGAAGGAGGGGCAGTGTTCAGAAAGGAAGGGTCCAGGTAAGGGGCGGAGTCCGGCGGCCGCACTCACTCCCCGCCGAGGTCCGCGGCACGAGGGATAGCGACTTCCTTCAGCGGCTTCATCCATCATTTCATCACGCCCCTCCTCTCTCGCACACCCACTCCCATCGGGAGCCTGGTGAAGGGCGGCGATTACGGACGGGGTGACGATGATAATTAGGGGGGAGGCAGCCGACTCGTCACACACCATATAGAAAAAATCTCAATATCCAAAAATACAAGATATATATAAATCCATCCAATCGTACACTTAGATATAATCCATACAAAAATGTTTATATAATTTTTACAAGAAACAATTCAAAATCAATTCTTCATTCATACAGAGAGGATATAAAGATCTCAAATCAAAAATCCATTTGCACTCTTTTTGTAAAAGACGGAGTTCCAAGTCATCACCCCTTCGAGACTGTGGTATATGTTCTATTACCATAAAATCTAAGTCTGCTATAGAATGTGACGCTTCGTTAAAGTAAAGAGCTACCGGAGACTTTGTATCCTTTCTCCTAATGGAACTCATATGTCCAATAATACGCGTTCTGACCGATATACTCGTTTTTCCCACATACTGTTTGTTATACCCATAAGTCAACAAATAAATTACATTAGTGGATGAACAAGTGGTAAACTGTCTAATGTGGTACTCACGATCTGTCACACAACTCCTAAAAGATGACTGTTTTCTCATGTATTTACAAGCTGCACATTTATGACAAGAATAAAAGCCTACTTCACTGCCAATACGATCTCTTCTGTTATTTTTCACAAACGTGTCTGATCTTACAAGATAATCCCTTATGTTTTTCGCTCTATAATGGGAAAATAACGGAGGTTCGGAAAAAAGGCGTGCACACACCGGATCGCTGGCACGGATTTTGGACATTTGGCGCTACTCCTTTTTTGTGACTTTGTGGATGTATAAAGAAAAACCCAGAATTCGACTTAAAACAATGCAGCGTAAGAAATTAGATGGAGGTCTGTCATTTCCTAAGTTTGATTTATATAATTTATCTTTTCAAATAAGAGGAATCAAAACCTGGGTTCACCCAGATTCTTCGGTTCCATGGCGAGTTCTGGAGGCGAACATCATCCATCCAGTTCGCCTACAAGATCTCCCCTTTTCAGGTATTTCAAAATCCCTAAAGTAATCTTATGGACCAATTATCGAATATTCACTTGATGCATGGAAAAAGGTTGAGAAAATCACGGGTGGTCCTTTTTTATATACTAAGACAACTCCATTATGGCATAATAATCGTTTATGCACTGGTAACGAACCCTTTGTTTTTAAAGCCTGGTCTGATGCTGGTGTTGAATGACATTTATTGTGATAATGGCCTCAAATCATTTTAGAAATTAAGTGAGGAGTTTTCTTTACCTGGATTTTCTTTCTTTTTATATTTAAGACTGAGGTCAGCTTTAAAGGTTTATGGTGTTCCTTGGGCCACTAATGTGCTCCCACATCCTCTGTGGGAGTGGTTGGACATTAATACTCCTTCTAGTGGTTTAGTTTCTAAGATTTATAATTCAATCCTTTTACTGCAGTATACTTATATTCCAGATATCCACTCCTGGGAAAGGGACGGTCTTACTCAACCTGACTGGGACGTGGTATGGGCCAGATGTTTTACTGCTTCTAAGAATCTTGCACATCAGATGATACATTATAAGTGTATCAATAGGGCCTATATCAGCCCCAGTGTATTATACAAGATGAAGTCAGATATGATTCTTATTATCATTTATGTAATAAATCTACAGTAGGCTCGTACTTGTACATGTTTTGGGAATGCCCAGTGGTGGTTCTTTTTTTGGAAATTTGTATGTTCTGTTATTTCGGATTTCCTGCATTTAGATATACCTCGAGATCCCCTACTTTTTCTATTGTTAGACGATTCCATTCTCCAGCTGAATTCTCATTAAAAAAGGACCCTATCAGCTGCAAGTACTGCTGCCAAAAAGACTGCTTTGAAGTTATGCATAGAACCATCCACTCCCACAACTTTTATTTCGCTATCTTCAGATATATTGTTTTGCTGGAAGGTACCACTGCCAGGCTCAATGGCGCAAAGGACAGCACTATTCAGAGTTGGACAAATATTGCTGTGATGTTGCTAGATAGCCTGAAAAGTTGACATTCCCTACTGTGCTTATGTGATTTTTATTTCTTCTATTTCTCCTCATCCTTTTTTTCCTGCACAAGTGGACAGCTTCATGGCATCTGTTTGTACATAGTTCTTTTTAACTGTGAACTGTGATTCTTTTCTGAAGTGAAACAAACAATCTGAATAAAAATGTTGAAATGAAAACCAAAAAAAGTGAACCACTTTTATATCTCATGGGAAAAAGTCTAACTAGTCAAATGTGTCTACGTTATGTCACAATAACACAATAACAACTAATGCAAGCAGGCTAATAAAAAAAAGACTTACTCATGTAAATGATCTCCTCCGCTGGCTTAAGCCGCGTGTCACATCGTGTTCCTCTTCTGAGGGAAATTCTGGCTTATTCCTCTCAGCGCCCCTTCTTCCAGAAACAGTAGCAGACAAGTAGCTGAGATGAACTTGACAAAAAGTCTTGCTGCTTTGTTTACGGTGGTGATGTGTGTATTTACATATCTGCACATCTCACATTGATGATTGTCAAATCAAAAGCTAATCAGCTCATGAACGTGATCACATTAAAGATAATGAGCTCAAATGGGAAAGACTGTACATCGCATTGGTTTCATACAGATTAGTTTATCAGAGAATATTTGTTTTCAATATAACTTACTTCATTTAAAAGTAGACACTATCTTTCTTTAGATATATCTCTCATGTCTTTGTGGCAAGCATTGGTTAACTTTTGTGATGCGTTTCAAAAAGTTGTTAACAGAGACCGAGGCGGCAGAAAGCGCACCCATTTTTTCTTTATTTTACAAAAGCACAATTTTTTGTTATTATTATGAGTGTATACAAATAAAAGTAGACCCTTTACAGATTCAAATAATGTATTGCTCTTGTCTTTACTATCAAAAATGATGGAGTAATTTAAGTTCCTTTATGGGTTATCAGGAAAATCTGCCACAAAATGTGCCGGCGCATTTGTTAAACACTGAGGCTTAAAGTCCGAGTTCCGTCTCAGCCGCGTCCACACAGTTTTTCTGTGTGCATGCGCTATTGTACACGCACTGTTTGCGCGATCTCAAAAAAAAATGCCTGCATGTGGACGGGGTGCGTAGCTGTCCGCAATCCCTCCTGATGACGAAAATTATTTCATGTGGACAGTGCGCAGACGGGGACGGCCGAAGTATACTTTGGGCTTTAAGGTATATTTAGATGCTGCTAGCCACATACCTATTAATGGAGCTGCTTTGCATTCTCACATGACACAGTGTCTCACTCCCTTCTCAGAGAACTGGGTTACATACATAACTTAAGATGTCTATATTGTTAGATACAAAGCTGCTCAACCAGTGTAGAATGCAAAAGAAGTGATGAGGGGCATGTGATGAGTATCAGCCCAGAGTTAAGTGGAGAATGCAGAACTCTTTGAAAGGTTGCAGGAGTTGGAGTTACTGTGGGATTAGGGATTAATGTACAACACCCCCACCATTCCCATGCCAAACCGGCAGGAAGGTTCAACAAGACACTGTTTGCTACAACTGAATTTTAATTCCTTACAGCAGAAGTATAATTCTTTCCAGCTGAAACTGCATTAACAAGAAAATACAGATGCATAGTTAAAATGCTAAACAAACTAGTAAGATTTTAATGGGTGATTAGGGTGACATTTTAAAGGTCTTAAAAAATCTTTAAAAGTTTACATAATTACAGTCACAGTTGCATAGAAGTAGAATATATTGGTTATGCTGTTAAGCTGATTATTGGAGCTTTTGCTGTAAGTATCTATCCTGCATTTACCCCAATCAGTTGCGTGTGGAATGTGTCTCAAAACACCTTCATAAATGTTGTGATTGGTCAGAGTCTCAAATGTGGTTCAGAAAGCATACATACATACAACATACATGACATTCTTATGATCACATAACTGATTTACTATCTGATGTTATTCATGCAAGCAACAATTCTTTGTCTTTTATGATTATTGCTATACCACCATCAAAATATCCTTAAAACTCTCTAATAGCATTTGTTGGAAATAACATTTAAATATTAAATTAATTAAAATTTAATTTAATTACACTTCTTCTCAAATCTTCTAAAATTTTGATTGACAAACATTTCTTGCATTAGATGCATCACCTGCTTTAACTGTTAATGTTATCCTTTCAGGGTTTGAAACTTTGCTGCTTTCTCTGTCATTTTCAGTTCAGTACTGTTCTTCATTTGTTTTAATGGAACAAGAAAAAAGCACCATAGAGGAGGACCTCCTTTATTCTTCGTATGGGTTTGTTTATAGTCTTTGTCAGGGTCATTTGGGCACATTATATGCAAATGAAATCATATTATCATGTGGTGAGACATTTTTCTGAATGTGTCTGTTTTTAATCTATTAAATGACTTGTATGTAAATCAGCTTGTTAAACAATAAAAGACCATTACATTTATGATGTAAATAATGTTATTTTTTCTTAGTAGGATTTGGATGTAACCTTTCCCATCATATGTTGTTTTGTATTTTGTTCAGGCTTAAGTAGGATGATAAAACATTTAGGTGCAAATATGCAGAACAGTAAACCAAAGCTTGAGGATAAAATTGCAAAAATCTCCACAGCTACAGTAAATTTTCCAGGAGAACTGACATAAGATGGGATAAATGTAATCCATACAGCACAGAATATGAGCATACTGAATGTAATGAATTTGGCTTCATTGAAGTTATCAGGCAGTGTGCGAGCCAGAAAAGCCAGAATGAAACACAAGACAGCCAATAGGCCAATATAACCCAGAACAGCAGAGAAACCTATAGTAGAACCCAGACTACACTCAAGAATGATCTTTTCCTTATAATATTTCATATTTTTGTGAGGAAATGGAGGAGATATTGTTAGCCAAAGCACACAGATAAGAACTTGTATAAGTGTAAAGGCAAGAACACTGAGTCGTTGTTGTGCAGG
>JAHKKF010511831.1:0-14007 GCA_019740295.1 Labeo calbasu
ACTTTTTTGGACATTTTTTGGAGTGTTTGAGATACAGTGACCCCTACATAATGTTGGCAAAAAAGAGAAAGATTAAATATTATGCAAAAATAAACATTTGGCTTTTTATAAATAAATAAATAAATAAATGGTCAAGCAACTGACTTTTTTGGACATTTTTGAGTGCTTTAGATACAGTGACCTCTACAAAATATAAACGTGGGCCAAAAACAAGAAGAAATAATTTGCAAAAATAGACATTTGGCTGTGAATAAATAAATAAATAATAAAATAAGTAAAAAAAAAAATAATAAATAAAAAGTCAACTGACTTTTTTGGACATTTTTTGGAGTGTTTGAGATACAGTGACCCCTACATAATGTTGGCAAAAAAAAAGAAAGATTAAATATTATGCAAAAATAAACATTTGGCTTTTTATAAATAAATAAATAATTAAATGGTCAAGCAACTGACTTTTTTGGACATTTTTTGAGTGCTTTAGATACAGTGACCTCCACAAAATATAAACGTGAGCCAAAAACAAGAAGAAATAATTAGCAAAAATAGACAATTGGCTGTGAATAAATAAAATAAAAACATAAATAAATAAAAAAGGTCAAGCAAGTGACTTTTTGGACATTTTTTGAAGTGTTTGAGATATAGTGACCCCTACATAAATATGAATGTTGGCCAAAAACAAGATGCAATAATATGCAAAAATAGACATTTGGCTGTAAATAAATAAATAAATACATTAATTAATAAAAAAAAAAACTGACATTTTTTCGATATTTTTTTTGAGTGTTTGAGATACAGTGACCTGTACATAAATATGAATGTTGGCCAAAAAAAAGATGAAATATTATGCAAAAAAAACAGGAGACATTTGGCTATAAATAAATAAATAAATACAGGTCAAGCAACTCACTTTTTTTTTTACATTTTCGGAGTGTTTGAGATACAGTGACACCTACATAAATATGAATGTTGACCCAAAAAATATAAAAATATAATGAAACATTATGCAAAAATAGACATTTGGCTGTTTATATAAATATATGTAAAAGGTCAAGCAACTTACTTTTTTGGACTGTTTTTGGAGTGCTTGAGATATAGTGACCCCCTACATAAATGAATGCGGGCCAAAAACAAGATTAAATATTATGCAAAAATCTTAAAAGCCAATTATAATTTCTGCTATAATTCTGCAATTAGAATTACTACTATTCCACAGTTTGAACAACAACAAAAAAAAGTTCTTGGCAATTGCATAATACAACTGCAACAGTTCTGAAAAAATAAATCGAAGACGGTGGATGATTTAAATTAATACTGGTGAATACAAATAAAAATAGTTCAAAGTCTGCTGATGTCAAATTCTAATAAAACCAAATTAGAGTTGTGAAGCGTTATTTGTGAGTTGAAACCTGCGCAGTGCATTCCAAATTGGAGGCAGCTCCTTATGTAGGCAGTAGAGAGGATTGGGAGCAGAGCTACGCCTGTATACATTCCAGTAAAGCACAAAACATGTCCAACAATACACTAATTAACAGCCTTCACTATTAACTTGTTTATATACCATGCATCTGATAATCAGAACAACCTGACCTCATTGCTTCACAGCTGGCCAGATAAATCAGTCTACAGGCAGCTGAGCTCTGGCCCTGAAGGCTTGTGGTGGAGCTGAGCCACGTGGCCTGAGTTCTGGAGAATATTAGATACAGTGAGAAATCTTACCACCATAACCACAAACAGCAGGTCTGGGTCTCTGCAGCCTCCACATCTTAAAGCTATTACGAAAGCCTGTTTTTCTCTCTCGCTCTGTCCATCGACTCTCCAATCACTCATCGGACAAGCAGCTGCAATAGCTCACAGAGCTGCCCACAAGCTGACACTGTAATCCTTAAGCACAAGCCCTGGGGTAACTTAAAAGCCCTGAGGTTCTGGAAAAAATGGGACTCTGTTGTAATCCATGTTCGAACATCTAATACTGATGGCAACCGGCAAAATACTGCTGTAATCTTCAATATGCTTTGACACAATGCAATGTTTTGTGTGACAATGGCAATGTTTTTACTATTTAGTGCTTGTATTTTATAAAGTAATCTCTTGGGTTTTCACTCCATGAAACAAACGTAGGACTTGACACAGAAATCTATGACACAAACAAGCATTTTAATGCTTTACCAAGCATGGAAACAGCCAGCTAGACTAACAAGTATACTTCTAAGAAATCAATAGCTCACAGATAAACATTTGACAGGAGAGATGCAATTCATGCTCAACTTCACAAACCGCAACAGGTCAAAACAACATAATGACCCACATAAGAGTCCTGTGGAAAAAAGCATGATTTAAGAGCAGAAGCGCAGTGGGGCAAGTGTGAGGGAGAGCACATGACAGGACAGTAAATATGCCGACCTGACAGAGAGAGTGAAGTCTCCTGGGTTGCTCTTGCTGGGTCTCGCTAGAAAGCTGCCATGGACGCCCCGTGTCAGGAGCAGGTGTTCTGCCTCGATCCCAGTGATGTTGGGATGAAACCACCTGAAATAAAATCAAAATAACATGCTCAGCAAAGACATCAAGCCTTGATGATCAATAGCTAAGAAAGCATCTCATGATCGAAACTCATAAAAATATGCACATCTTGTAAACATAAAGTGGGAGTCGAAAGTCTGACAAAGTCACTAGGACGTTTCCTTCCGCTTTTCTAACTTTTATGCTTCAACACTGTTTGAATTTTTTTTTTTCAAAAAAAAGTAAAGGATTACTTTTATTCAGCAAGAATGCTTTAAATTACGACAGCATTTCAGTGCCATGATAAAAAAAAATAATAATAAATCTAAGATTACGAGATAAAAGTTGTAATATTTCAAGAATAAAGTTGAAATATTATGAGAATAACGTTGAAATATTTTGAGAATAAAGTTGAAATATCCACATTTTTTGAGAATAAAGTACAAAAAATTTGAGAATAATGTTGAAATGTTTCAAGAATAATGTCAAAATTATGAGAATGAAGTCGAAATATTACGAGAATATCCAAATATTTTGAGAATAAAGTCAAAATGACAAGAATTCGTAGCAAATTACGAGAATAAAGTCGGAATATTACGAGAATAAAGTTGAAATATCAAAATATTTTGAGAATAAAGTCAAAATATTTCGAGAATAAAGCCAAAATTACGAGAATTCGTAGCAAATTACGAGAATAAAGTCAGATTATTATGAGAATAAACCTGAAATATCGAAATATTTTGAGAATAAAGTCAAAATTACGAGAATTCGTAGCAATTACGAGATTAAAGTCAAAATATTTCGAGAATAAAGCCAAAATTACGAGAATTCGTAGCAAATTACGAGAATAAAGTCTGATTATTATGAGAATAAACCTGAAATATCGAAATATTTTGAGAATAAAGTCAAAATTACGAGAATTCGTAGCAATTACGAGATTAAAGTTGGAATATTTTGAGAGTATATTCCTACTTTGCATGGAAATTGCCTGAGCTGGGAGCACCGGAAGATATTCCAAAGTCTCAGCTTTGAAAATCTGTCAGTTTTATAGGAAAGGAAGGAAAGGAAAGGACGTGACGTGTGGCCAAGTATGGTGACCCATACTCGGAATTTGTGCTCTGCATTTAACCCATCCAAGTGCACACACACACCCGGAGCAGTGGGCAGCGATATTGCTATTGCTACTGATATTGCTATCGCTGCGGCGCTATTGATATTGCTTTTGCTATTGCTGTTGATATTGATATTGCTATTGATATTACAGGGAGCAGTTGGGGGTTCGGTGCCTTGCTCAAGGGACTCACCTCAGTCGTGGTATTGAGGGTGGAGAGATGGTTATTCACTCCCCCCACCTTCAATCTCTGCCAGACCTGGGACTTGAACCCGCAACCCTAACCATTAGGCCACGGCTGCCCTCATAGTGAATTTCAAACAATATGTCTATTATAATAAAGTGTTTTTCACGCTCTTTAATGTGGCGTGACAGATTGCTGTATTCGCCACAGTTTAAGTGGTGTTTGAATCAGTCATCTTTCCAATTGCAATGAGATATTCGTTTCATTAACATTAGGCTATATATAAAGAGTTCAGATACAAAAGAGCCGTTTGAAATTTTCTTTAAAAATTAGCCTTTTTTTCAGGCTCCTGTGATGGCAATGACAAGAACCTATTCATTGGCATTAAAGTGAAATTAGTAAACCTACACATAGGAGCCTGATAAAAAGCTCATTTTAAAAGAAAATTGCAAACGGCATTAAGAGGCTTTTGCATCGGAACTCTTCATATATAATTTTTACTTTGTGAAAAAAACTGACCGAATTTGAAGACTGAGCTGTGTTATATTAAAAGTAAAAAAGCACACAATTAATGTGAATGGAAGATGTTAAAATATAATTTCCAGTCATTTACTGTTTGAAACCATGAATACAACAGGTTGTAAATAGTCACTTATATACCTCAGAAAATACAATAATATAACTTACGTTCAACCTTTAGAAAGATTTAATGTTGTTTTTAGTTAAATACACATCAGGAATGAATGCCACAGATGTTTTTTTGTGGAGTAGGGCGGTGGAATTTTCACGAATAAAACAGTATAATGTAATGAAATGAATGTCTCATTGTAATCAAAAAGACGT
This sequence comes from Labeo calbasu, assembly GCA_019740295.1. Taxonomy (NCBI): domain Eukaryota; kingdom Metazoa; phylum Chordata; class Actinopteri; order Cypriniformes; family Cyprinidae; genus Labeo; species Labeo calbasu. Next base: position 4,635 of record JAHKKF010511831.1, read on the forward strand.
TTGATTCACACGAATACATCGATCTCGCCACATTAAAGAGTGTGAAAAACACATTATTGCATAACACATTGTCTGACATTTATATTGTTTTATTTTAAAAGTACCAAAAGCACAAAGCTTATTGCTATTACTGGGTGCCTGGCGCACTACATATAGGGCTAATGAATGCAATTGAAAAGGTGAAATGTTATTTCCAAGTATACTGCCCCTGCGAGTAAAACACATGGTAAGATTTCTAATAATGGCAACTTCTCCCGGTGCCCCCAGTCCAGGCAATTTGCATGCGCAGGGAATACTCTCAAAATATTCTTACTGTAATTGCTACAATTTAATTCTCTGTATTTCAACTTTATTCTTGAAACATTTAGACTTTATTCTCAAAATATTATGACTTTAATCTCATACTTCTAGAAAAAAAAAAAAAAAAGTTAACGTGGCATTAAAACACCGTCATACAAAATTGATCCAAAGTGACAGTAAAGACATTTATAATGTTTATAATATATATACTACGGCTGGGTTTGGACACAACTTCTCAATTTTATTTTGATTCACAAGCTTGCAGGTCCATTAGAAAATTTCTGATTATTTTGGATATATATAAGGTACATTGCCTGCCAAATTTTCTAAAGGACAAAACAAATCTCTCAACTAATGCTGCAAAATACATGAGAATCAGTTGGTACAATATTATTATAATATTAAAGGTTAAAACTGATTTGTAGGCCTATACAAATGCTTAAATTACACTCAATGAAGTAATAATAATATTAAAGTCACAACATAATTATATTTCTACTCCAATTCATTTTTTAACATATAAACATTTAAATGGTGGCTGTCATAAAAACTAGACAGATTTTTTCAAACATCAGTTAAACTCTGAAGAACAGTAAAAAATTACAACGATGTTATATGGTGCATATATACTTAGCAGAATGCTCCTCTCTAGAGTTAATTTTTATAGAGTTTATGGTCATCAAATGTTTTTTTCGAAAGTAAATGTGACATCACATATCGTTTACAAACTGTTATATTTACATCTTTCTGTGGTTGAAACGCTAATTGAGCGATTACATGAGACTGGATGTTGGTAAGTTGTATCTTTCTTTTAACATACCATCGGATGTTCATTAATGTTTATTTAGTGCTGAAACTGGTATTAAAGCAGAGGAAATGACCAGTTCACGTACCGCTTCTCTTGAACTGAGCCTCTACAGTGATCTGTCACTTCACATTTAACAGTGTCTTAGTAGTATTTATTGTTTGATTATTGTAATAAAACGCACAGAATTTGAAATCTGAGACCTTGTTTCATATCAAAAGTAACAAAGCACAAAGCTTATTGCAATTCGTTGCATGGGAGGTGCGCCACAATCCTTTTCATTTGATTCTGGGGATTTAAGAATCAATATTGTTTTATAAAAATCAATTAAAATTGAGAAATCAATATTTTTTACCTAGCCCTAATATATATTTATATATATGAATATATAAATATATATGCGTTTCTGCATCCAGTTCTAAACTTGTTGGCTCCTCCCCTTTGACCCACCCATTCTAGTGATGTCATCAAGCAAGCTTATCCATATGTATATTTGTGTCCAATTTCATGGCGAATGTCAGTTCTAATCAGTTACGATTGCTGTGTTTAAAAAGTTATTTCCTAATCCTTCGGGGTTGATGGGGGTGTGGAAGGGAACGAGAGGTCGTGTGTAATCTGGGCTAGTGTTGGGCCCCAGCTGTCTGGCTGCCTGCAGCCCGTCTGTTCATACACCGGCTCCTTCACGTGAGAAGGCTTTGTGAATGGCCGTCCAGGGGTCAGGAGTAATTTTATCTGTGTGCTGCTGTTTCTAAGCGTGGCTGCCTGCTAGGGGCCCCGTGTCTTAATCTCACTTTAAGTGACCGCACGTGGGTCACTTACTTTCATCTTGACAGAACTGGGTAAATCCTGACCACACTGTATGATTGATATTATATACATGACAGTTTAAAGGTTTAGGGTCAGATAGATTTTCAAGAAGTCTTTTCTGCTTACTAAAGCTGCATTTATTTGATCAAAAATACAGTAAAAACAGCAATATGTAATTTTCAGCAGCCATTATTACAGTCTTCAGTGTCACAGTTGCACATTGCACAAAGCATATGCAAGTGGGCATGACAAAGAAATGTAAGATTTAGTGACTAAACAACCCGGTGCATTACTGCAAACAACTCGAAATGTTCCACAGAAGGCCTCAAATGTTGTCTAAAGATTAACTTGTATTTAAAAGCAGAGGTCTTAATGAACAGATGTGGGTATTACGTCTTACCCTCATACTGTGAGTTTAAACTCTAACTCATTATTCCTCCTTCATCTTTCCATGCAAAGCAAACAAGCGTCACTCACTTCCTCCAGCTCTTGCCTGTAATGGAAGTGTTGTAGCACCCTTGATGTTGTGTCGTAGTGTGGAGGCTACCTGTGAGCATTAGTAATCACCATTTCACTGGTCAGAGGGGATGTTTAGAGTTCTGAATCTATTTTCACCTCTTCATGACTCACTGCTTATGATTCTATGTTAGTCAAAAGGTCTATATTTTCCCCTCCTGTCACATCATCATTACGCACAGTCACTAACTTCCCTATCTTTTGTAAAGTTTGCAGCCGAAGCAAAAATATTAAAATGTATGTGGATTAATAATTCATTGACATTTGTATCAGCACTTTTCCTCCTGACAGTGACTTTCAGAAAAGCAAGTCCAAGCAACTAAATCCTAGAAACAAATTTGTACACAAATGTATGTACAGGTTTGTAATTGTAATGGAAAAGAACGTAAACTGATTTGCCAATCCATATACAGCAAAAGATTATATTATACATTGATATTTAACACAATTTAATAAGAAAATACACATAAATATACTGTACAAATGATGGTTTTTGGAAGTAAAAAGTATGAATTACCTTATAAATTGTGCTAAAATATGTGTTAACATTCAACAAGTCAAGACATGTTTACATTAAACTTTTTAATGTTATTTTTGTAATTTAATTTTGTTGTTTTTGTATTTGTGGGTATAACAGTGTGCACTGCCTTGTTTATTAGTTCTTATTTTTGGAAATTACACTGTTTTAGTTAAAAATAACCTAGTGCTGGATAAAATATAGACAAACTCTGCGACTGGGTTGATTTGACCCACATTTAACCCAATCTTCTGGGTAGTTTAATTTAACTCAAAAATTGTTTAAACATTGCTATATGGCTGGCTTAAAAATTGAACCTAAAATAGGTTGCAAGTTAAAAATCAGACAATTATCTTGTAAAAATCTTGTTTACATCAAAAGGTGAACATTTATTAATAAGCAATTAAAAGTGTATATATTTATTCAACTTATTAATAAATGTTAATTTATTGAACAGAATGATAACTGTTCATTTCCAACTTATTTTGGGTTAATTTTAGGGAAGAAATATAGTATTTTTTAAGCAATAGTTGAGTTAAAGGAAACTATCCAGAAGGCTGGGTCATAACAACCCAATTACTTGGTTTGTCCATATTTCACCCAGCACTGGATTGATTTAACATTTTTTAGAGTGTAAGATTAAAAGAAAAAAATCACCACAATAATATACCTTAAGAAATTTATTGCCCCCCTGTATGAGTTAATATATAATATATATATAAAATGCCCAGTATCATAAACATGCCCTATATATGTCAAGAAGAACTGAAAGAAAGATATAGCAATAAATGTGGTCTGTGCTGTGTAGATAAACATGTTGTCATACATTTGCTGATAATACGTGGAGTGTATATTGTTTTTGCAACATTAAGGCAAAAGACCACAATATTATGTTTTAGAATATTGAACTATTTAACTAGGCTAGATTTCAAATAAATCATTAGAAATATGAAAAATGATGCAACTCACAAAAACTATTTCTGGAACATCAAAGACTAAAAAAAAGTGGAGAAATGAAGAAATAATGCTCTTTATGTCTGCGTTAGTATCTTAGTAGATAAACGTGGGATTTAATGCTCATCAGAAAATGCATAAATGAAATCTTCATTTTGCATTGTCTAAAACAGCAGGTGACACTAATCCCAGCTAAGCTCTTATGTATTTTCATAAAACAATGATAGTGGGCTTAGTCTGACCCCTTAACCTTTCTTTTCAGTTCCCAAAACTGCTCTCTGAAACTATAGGAACAGATAACATTAACTTCCCAATTTTACGATAATGAAAAATAAAGATTGCACGTAGCGAAAAAAATCAAACTGGACAGGTTTCTCTTGTGATGGAGACCGTCTGGTCCTTTACCCAAACAGGTCTGTACAGATGCAGACATGCAGGCAAGGATCTGCACCCAGGAACAAACAGCTCCAGGTCACTTCTAAGCCTCACTGAGCTCCCAGTAGCTCTCCAGGAGCTTTCCTCCAGCACAGCACACGCAGCCACAACAAACCACAAACCATCCTGCAAAGTGCGCACACACTTCTGCACAAACAGTGACGGCGAAAGAAACGCGTCGCGCAAACGCACGTGAATGCGGCCGTGAAAACGGCATAGTCGGGATACAAAATGATAACAGGAACTAATGCCTCATGTTCCTACCTCACCATTCTGTTATGGAGCCTGTCAGAGCCCCTGCTTTGCTTCAGAGTTTGGTAATCCACGCTCAGTACAGTTACACAAGGAAGAAGAGAGGGGGCAGGGACTTGTAGGAGTGCTGCTGGTTGGAAAAAGAGGTGGGGGTGTTTAATCTGGGATTTGGATGCGTGTGAGCTGCCCTGATAGGAAAGCCAGCCAGTACAATCAGCTTTTGAGCAACTGTCCATCCCTCCTGCCCCCCCTTCCTCTCTTGCTCTCTCTGTTTCTCTCTCTCTCTCTGAACGTGACGCAGCGTTGCCATGCTGCCTGACACACTCTTACACCCCTTATCTTTATCTTTGCTACCATTAGCTTTAAATGGAGAGTGGCAGCTTTTGGAAAAAACAGCACTGTGCATACTGCACTCACCGATCAGGGTGAAAACAAAAAAAATTAACGAAATGGTACAGTACAAGATTACAATTCAAAGCAGCTCGGGTACTAAAGCATACTGACAAACTATGGACATTTTCATATGGCATCAAATAATCATATCGGCATTGCAATGAAATTTAATGCTTTTAAAAGTTTGGGGTCAGTAAAAGCGTTTACGCTTTTGAAAGAAGATTCTTATGCTCACCAAGGCTGTATTTATTTGATCAAAAATACAGTTAAACAATTAGGGCTGCACAATTAATCGAATTTCTAATTACAATTACAGATGCCACAATTATGTAATTGTTCAAAAAATTCCACTTATATTATTCTGCTTTCTTAAGATGTGAGTGTGTGTGTGAGAGAGAGAGAGAGAGAGAGAGAGAGAGAGAGTGTGTGTGTGTGTGTTTTTCCTACAGGTTATCTTAACGTTTTTTTTTTTAATTTATTTTTCAATTTTTTTCAGAAATTACTCCAGTCTTAAGAAATCACTTTTACACTTTTTTAAACATTTATTATTATTATTATTATTTATTATTACCTCAAGATTCTTTAATGAACAAAGTTTAAAGAACAGCATTTATTTGAAATAGAAATATTTTGTAACACGATAAATGTCTATATTGACATTTTTGACCAAAAAAATATGTAAAATTTTGAATAAAAGCATCAGTTTCTTAGAAAACCTAAAAAAATCTTACAACGATGTGGCATGCAGTTGTTTCAAACAATGGTATAAAGCTATTCAAAACATCATTCAATGTAAATTCTGATAATGGTAATTAATAATCGCAATTACAATTTCAAGGGAAAAATCGACAATTATGATTTTTGTCATAATCATGCAGCCCTATAAACAATATATTTTAAGTTTTTTTAATTTTCAATTTTTCAGCAAATTTTTCAGAAATTACTCCTGTCTTAAAAAAAATCACTTAGGAAATTTGGTGCTCCAGAAACATTTATTATTATTATTATGTATTATTACCTCACGATTCTTTAATGAACAAAGTTTAAAGAACAGCATTTATTTAAAATAGAAATATTTTGTAACATGATAAATGTCTATATTGACATTTTTGAACAATTAAATATGTTAAATTTTGAATAAAAGCATCAGTTTCTTGGAAAAACAATAAAATCTTACAACAAAAACTTTTAAGTGGCATGAAATTAGGTCAAAATTTTTGGTTAGTTTATTTTAAGGTCTAATTCTTGCTAATAATTAAATTGATTATAAATTTTGCCATAATAAACTATGAATAACTGCTTAATAAAATAGTTGTTAAGTTTAGGGATGGGATTAGGGATGTAGAATATGGTCATGCAGAATTTGTACATATTTTACAAGGTGGGTAATTCGTACCTCACTTGTATAAATTCATAAGGTTTTAGCAAAATTGTACGTATTTTACAAGTTGCATAATACGTATGAATTTGTACAAATGACCTGCACCTAACCCTGCCCCTAAACCTTCCCGTCACTGAAATCGTACAAATTCATACGAATTAGCTACCTTGTAAAATACTTACGAATTGGTCGTGAGATAGCATTGGCTTTATAGGTACTAATAAATAGCCACTAGTAAAATGCATGCTCTTTTTGTAAGCATACATCTTACAAAATTTAATGGGAATTATGTTCAAACATTTAGCAATTGTCTAATAAAAATACATTAAATTCTAGAATCTTTTCTTCTCAATTAGTCTTCTCAAGTAAAGTTATCTTGTTTAAAGTATGGTTCAATATTTTTACTGTTTTTCTTTTTATTATGAGATAAAGCTAGCATAAATCAACAGTAACTGACTTTTTAAGCATATGGGAAGTTTAAAGGAAGGTTTGTGCCTGTGCTCAAGTGCTTCTAGCATGCACTTGCCAGCTGATGCAGACAGTATGCTCTGCTACTGTACGTTGCATAAGTGAAAAATGCTTGCCAAGTAATGAAGTAACTGATTTTAGAAGAGACAGAGCATACATGTGAATAAAATGTACTGTTCAGGCTTACAAAGCTTTTTTTCTAATTACAGAGGAACTTTGGCATGAGACATTATGGGACAGAGAATTAGGACAGACCTGAGCACCACGAAAACACCCGGATTTCCCCAGAATGGAGACGGATACAGTATGTGACCATGGACCACAAGACCAGTCAATTTTGTTGAAAATAAGATTTATACAAAATAAGAAAATAAGATTTTATATAAAGTAACAAAGTTTTTTATAATATAATAACATAATGTTTACCTGAGATACAACAATTTGAATATCTGGAATCTGGGGGGTGCAAAAAAGAATCAAAATATTGAGAAAATCGCCATTATAGTTGTCCAAATAAAGTTTTTAGCAATGCACATTACTAATCAAAAAGTACGCTTTGATATATTTTGTAGGAAATTTACAAAATATCTTCATGGAACATGATCTTTGCTTAATATCCTAATGATTTTTGGCATAAAAGAAAAATTGATAAATTTGACCCATACAATGTATTTTTGGCTATTGCTACAAATATACCTGTGCTACTTAAGACTGGTTTTGTAGTCCAGGGTCACATATCAGGACTCCAGAATATTAAGATTTTGAAGTGTGTGATTTCATAATTACACAAAATAGTACTGACAGCTTTCCCTCCTATCTGCCATTGGTTGGACAAACAGACAGTTCAGACGCTCCACATACACACCACTGTTTGAGCCGATGTTGTTACACCAGGATGCTCAAAAAACACCAATGTTTACACTTTCAAGGAATCTACAAATACCTCACTTCTGACCATCTTAAAGCATTTTAAGGTCAAAAAATGGTACACTTCAGCTTTAAGTCTTATCAATTCTCTTAATGCTTCATCATGGAAGTTATATTGCCCTGTAACTTCCCTTTAAATCTCATAAGGACACAATAAATGTAATATGAGGCCATTAGTGTTATAATGGTCAGATTAATGAATGCAAAGGAAGAGTGCTTCTGTTCTTTTAGCTTCCTCTTCGATAAAATAAATGCATGACTTTCTCCCCTGGTTTAATAATTAACAGCCATTGTCCAGCTCGCAGCCTGATATAAATAGCAATGAACTCTGGCAAAAAAAAATATCCAACATGATGAACAAACACAACAGACGTATAATAAAATAATACAACAGTTTTATAAACAACAAAACCAACATGCAAATGAGATTCAAAATATCTCAAACAGGAATGGCCACACAATCCTCTTCTGTCACATCCATATTGGCACATACTGTTGAGAGACACCAGAGACACTCTTGGTTATGATAACTCGGGGGCACAAACGGGTTGTACAGTGAGGGCCAGAAAGAGAGGCACAGCGAGAGAGCGAACGATATCGGGCAGAAAGTGCTGCAGCAGTGTTCTGACAGGGGAAACACACAGGCCCACGTGCACACAGTGAGCTGCCTCTTCCCTCTTACATAATGTCTCAAGTTCAACACAGTTGGCTATTTAAAGCGGCAGGCTCGGTGACAAAAAGCGATATACATAGTACCCCCAACTCAGCTTCAAAGACCCTCTCGCGTCTATATTGGGGGCAGACGGGTCCCTGTGACTGGATTTTGGTACCGTTACTGATATTTTTAGAAAAGCTGATTATGCTGCCACATGTCAGTCTAGCGGTGACATGGTGAGTCAGTTCAAACACACACGCTCCTGTGGTTTGTCTCATTTTACTTCATCTGTTCAGTAGCTTAAATTTATTTTATGATTTTATTTTATTATGGATTTTTTTTAGGATTTGTTTTTTAAATACAAATAATTTGTTTCATTATAAATGTACTTATAATCAATTTAATGCATATATATAATGTTTCTTAACTAGTTGCTTACTAGCATGCATATTACTAGAATATTAGCCATTTATTAGTACTAATTAAGCACATATTCTACATGACCTTATTCTACAACCCTAATCCTACAACTACCTTAATAACTATTAATAAGCAGAAAATTAGAAATTTACTGAGGAAAAAATCGTAGTTACTAGTGAATAAGTGTTTCCTACTCTAAAATGTTACCAAGATTTCTATTTCAGATAAATGCTGTTCTTTAGAACTTTCTATTCATCAACGAAACCTAAAGAAAAAATACTCAGCTGTATTGAAAATAAAATAATAATAATAAATGTATAAAAAAAAAAAAAAAGTTTAAATAAAATAAAAAATTACAATTTTTATAAATAGAATTTTTACTATTATCTTTTTATATACACTACCAGTAAGATTTTTAATGTTTTTTTTTTTAAATAATTCTCTGCTGCTCACCAAGCCTGCATTTATTTGATCCAAAATACAGCATAAGCAGTAATATTGAAAAAAAAAAGGAAAAAAAAAATCTACTGTTTTTAACATAAT